>SKCR01044871.1:0-47807 GCA_019454045.1 Zanthoxylum bungeanum | reverse complement strand
GATGAAGCACTGAATGCTGAGATCCTAAAATTCATCTGTGAAGAAAAGGTGGAGCAAGAAGCCGAGCAAATAGAGGAGCAATTGTCAGACAAAATTAAAGATACAGTGAATTCAGGCGAAACATCACTGTTTTGGGGAGTATAATTTAGAGATATTACTCAGAAACTTGACAGAATGGAAATTCCATTCCAAGTCAAGCATCATACAAGACCTCCTGATTTTCTTTCTTTCTTTTCAGGAATCACTGGAGCAACAAAGGTTAAAAACGTGTGTGTTTACGCCGGTCATTAAGGGTTGACATTTTCGGGTTCGGGTCGGGTTTGAGAATTCTCGATCGGAAATTGGGAAATCAGGAAATGAGATTTTCTTCCCAACAACTCCTGAATAATTACCCGACTCCTGACCCGTCCTGAACAGTTCGGGACCTATCAAAAGTTTGGTACCCGACTCCCTATCCGTCCCGAACAGTTCAGGACATGTCAAAAGTTGGGTATCCGATCAAGAGTCGAGTAACCATTTAAAAATACCAATTTTTACAAGGAATTGGTACCCATCGGGAATCTCGTCCCGAATTATTCGGACCGGGTCGGAAATTGGGTACCCTATCAGTAGTCGGGTATCCGTTTGGGAAGTAAGAACCCGAATGGGTACCCATTCAAAATTACCAATTTTTGTAAGGAATGGGTACCCAATTCCCGATGGATACCCATCGAGTACCCATTAATTATTTCAAGTATTGTTGTAGTATATTGTCGGGTTCGAGAATTCCCATACCCGACCTAAGTATTCTCATACCTGATCCGAGAATTCTCATACATGATAATATTTGATTGGATACGTTCAATTTGTACCCGGATCTATCTGGGCCGGACCTGTCTGAACCCGGGTCCGGATCCAGATTCATCTGGGTCCAAATTTTTAAAACCCAGATCCGAATTTTTTAATCCCTGACCCGATCCAGGTATTATTGCCATGCCTACTTCCCATGACAATGAGTACATGAAATTTACTGCCCTTATCAAGTGGGACATGTGCTACACATTCTTTGTACGATCATTTAAAAAAATTAAAATTTAAAAGTGGTTTCATCATGAAGGTCACATCAAGATAATAAATTTTGAATCTAAATATCAAAATTATTTAAACTTTTGATAATTCAATGAAGGTGTTCCAAAGCATGGACATAGAAAAGAGGAAAAAAAAAGTTGAAGCACTAACATGAAGATTATTATAATTATTTTGTGGGTGGCGAGGAAAATTAGTGTGTTCTGAAAACCATGAACAAAGAAAACTAGAGAAGAAGAAAAGGTGGGTGGATGCACTTTGTTAATTTAATAAGCAAAACAGACATTTGATTTCATTTTTTTTTTTATTTTTTTTATTTTTTTATTGAGATAGGTGAGGGGCACTCGTAGAAAAGCATTTTCTGTATTTTATATGTCATAAAATATATGTTTCAGCTTGTGTTTGGAAGGGCCGGGACTCAATATTATTTTGAAATTTAGAGGTGTCTCAATAATATTTTGAAATTTTGAGGTCTCTAGTAATAGTAATAGTAAAATATTATAATGAAAAAAATTTGAGATCTTTAATTATTAGTTATTTAGAAAATACAATAAAAAATTTTGTATAAAGGACAAACATACTGCCTTAGTTTTGAAAACGAATATATTCACTCAAAATTTAATAAAATGATATATACACCCTCAAAATTTTACAGAAAAGATAGATACATCATCTAAAATTTCGTTTAGTAACTATAAAAGTTAACAATGTAAATTATGTTGTCAAATTAAAAATATTTACAATTCTCATCCATTTTCTCTCAATTATAAATTATGTCATTTTTAAAATTTTTACGAAAATTTTTGAAAATATATAGTTATTTTATCAAATTTTGGGAGTGTATGTGTCCGTTTTCGAAATTAAATTAAGGTGTGTTTGATTGTTTATCCTTTATGGTATATATGTCGTCTTGCTCTCCATGGGTGTGGTTTGATTTGATGGCAAATGACTTAGGAATTGGTTGACAGGTCCTGAATTCGAGTCTGGAGAATATATTTCTTGTAAGAACCTGAGGCAGCCGAAAATTTTACCTACTAAGTTTAAACTCGAATTGGGTAATTTAGCTGTGAATTTTCGAACGTATAAAAAAAAAGTATATATGTCTTGATATTGGCTGTCTCAATGGCATATATTTATGATTATTTTTCCCATAAATTAAGCATGCTTCAGAAGAAAATGCGGCTTCCCATGGACTGAAATGATGTAACATCATGTGTGTGTCTCCAAGTAAATAATTGTTTTAATTATAGACACTATAATTGCGATTTGGAAAAAATATATTTTGACACTAGTGAGAATTATGACGGTAGATTTTACAATCATCAAAAGACAAAAATAACAAATGCATAAATAGATATGATAAATAAAGTAGCGGTAGTAGAGTGTATTTCAAATATAGATATAAACGTTGGAGAATTTTGTAAACATGTAAATTTAGCGTGCAAACTAATAGAGATCATATTATCATAGAATTAAATATTTAACTATCCGGAAAAAAAATATCCAGATAATGAATTTATGAAGACTTATGTAGTAATTAAAAATATACATATAACGATGTAGATAAAATATTAATGGATAAGCTAGACTTTACAATTCTAGAGCCAGAAATATTAGAAAGGAAAAATAAATTTTATATATATATATATATATATATATATATAAATGATGTTAATTTATTAATATAGGATATTATATGAATAATATAAATACATGTTGGTTTGGTTATAATTCTACCTTGACATATCGGGGATCGATCTGTCCGGATAAGTCGTGGGGTTCGACCTTCTCGGAAAGGTCGAGAGGGCATGCCCCCGAAAGAAAAACGAAATTCAAAAGCATAATTAACCGAAATAATTGATTTCATGCAAAAAAGATATTATATCTTCCACTGTCGCGACAATGAATATTCATTGGCGTGACAATAGAGTTAGAGACATAAAAATATATTTTGATTAAACAAGAGGCCATGTTGATAGCACAAGGAGGGAACATTTTCTTGTGGCCAAGTATTTATTGTGGCTCGGGGCTGGGTTATGTCCCGTCAAGGCCCTGTTATTTTCCTAATAGCCCGATGTGGTGAATGTTCCCTTGTGGTTTTGTTCTGTTTTGCAGGACTCTGCAGATCATTTCCTTTCGAGTTTGCAGCATGGCGAGAGCATGCATCTACCCGGGGAGGCATAAGATGAGCTTCTCCAAGCAAAGCCAAAAGGATTGACTGACCAAAACTAGTCCGGATCAACCTCTTTGGTCTGAGAAGGCCTAAAGAGAGAGATGACCAACTTATGGATCAGAAGCAGAGATGCTAGATCAGGGCTATAAACCCGTTATTGTTTCTTTCACAAGAACCAATGAGGCTTGCAATTGTGATACCCGTTATGAGTTGGAGCAGTATGAGGTGTCCATGAAAGTTTCAGCCCGAAGACGCCAGATCAGATTACGACTTCATGCACCACCATCGTTTTTATATAGTTCCTGGCACCAACTCGCTTACTCGTTGATATCGAGAACTAGAGGACATATGTTGATGGTGGTTTTCACCCCCAATAAGTCAGAATCTCGAGTGAGGGTATGAATGGGATTTCCATTTTCCGGACTCGAGGGCCCAGACCCATAAGGCAGATGTGTCGTGCCCAGTGAAGAGATCAGAATTGGTTTGCACCTGATACTCGACTCGAGGTGGAAAGTTGTTCAGAGGAATAAAGCAAGGCCTCATGACCGACCTAACCCGGTAGCTCAACATGATAAAATGTCGTTTCAATTGCCCGACCAGGTTGGGCGGGTCGAGGTAGTAGTTTTATGATCATGTCATGATGACGTAAGCCCTACATGGGGACTTGCACCTTCCAAAGAAGTTTGATGTGACTAGAGCAGGTCACCGGCTTATCTTCTAGCACACACTATCGTATGAGAGTTGATAGGTAACAGATTGGCTTTGTGAGGTAGCGTGTGGCAGTGGTCAAAAGTGGCATGGTTTAATGAGATGTCAGGTGGCAGAGGTATTTTCGGCAGAGTAGTTGGGGAAGAGAGCCCTCGCATTAATGGTAGATTCCGTGGCTGAGGTCATGAGATTGGTATAACAGTAGAATTTACCCTAATATATAAAGGGATCGAGAATTCATTGTAAGGGGTTGGCTAAATTTATTCACGCATAACTTGTTCAAGAGAGGGCAAAAGAGCTTAAGTGTAAGCGAGAGTTAATACAGGTCGGTCAGATCCGACCACATAATAAAAGTTTTCATTTCCCTTGTACTAGTGGATGTAGGTTGGATCTACTCTGCAAAATCACGTTAAATCCTCTGTTTTGTCTTTGTGTTTTTTCATCTTTTGTTAAGTTTATATTTGGTCCCCAAACCAAATAAATTCACAGTTGATGGAGGATTGTTCGAGGAGTGGTTTTTCCAAATTACCCTTGTAACGAAAATCAGCCGTCAATAATTGGCGCCGTCTGTGGGGAAATGTACTAAAAGCAGCAAACGTACTAAGGCAATGGCAAGAGACGAGAACCATAGATCTTCAGAGGCATCGACGACGGAGTGGATGGAGAAAATGAAGGAAATTATGCGAAAAGAAAGGGAAGAAGCTCGGAATGAGAGAATCAACTCAGGTCTTCATGAAGACCATGTTGGAGAAGTTGGAAGAGAAAACTGGTGAAAGAGGTGGAGCGGGCCCCAGTGAAAGAAAAGAAGAGATATGAAGGGGAAAGAAGGTCATCGGAGTAGAAGAAGATGACATGAATAGGGAGAGAAGTGCTCATAGGGTGAGATCTGTAGTCGTTGTTGGAGCCTTACCAGTAGGGGAGTTTTGAGAAGAAGAGAAAGGCAGGTAGATGCTGGAGTCTTCCACCAATAGTTCATGCTTCGCGGAGAGCGACCTGGGACGATATCCGGGGGAAGGTCATGAAGTCCCTAGCTACGGAGGACACCGTGCCATGAGTGGAAGACGTCGGGAAACCCGAGGTTGAGAGCATGAAAGCTCCGAGAACCTGATGAAGAGCTGGTTTCGGAAGGAGATGAAAAAATGGGAAGAAAATTTAAAAGACGGACCAATGGGTGACCAAGACATGTGGACAACATCCCCTTTCATAGAGGAAATTTTGGCGATGGGATTTCCAAAGAGATTCATTATGCCCTCCATGGATATTTACAAAGGCAGCACATACCTTAAGTCTCATGTTGAGAAGTTCGTTTTGTTGATGGAAATTCAGGGAATGGCCAGATAGGCCATCTGCAAGGTCTTCCATTTCACCGTGGGCGGGTCTGCCAGTTTGTGGTTCAGGAACTTGACCCCGAGAAGTATCAATAGCTTTAAGAAATTGAGGAAATCCTTTGCACGATACTTCAAAGGAGCGTGTGTGTCTAGGAAGATGATAGGGTCGTTAAGGATGATGAAGTAGATGGATGACGAGCCCCTCAAAAACTTTGTTGACATGTATCATAGCCTGATGCTGGAGGTCGGGGCATACGAGTCCCCGAAAGCCTTGGAAAGTTATAAGAGAGCTCTTAGGGTCCGGAGATTGTGGTCCTACCTAAGGTTGCGACTTTGAAACTGACAAGGAAGTTTGTGCTAATGGAGGAAGATGGGAAGATTGCCTGAGGAAGGGGCACCTAGATGACCAAAGTACTTAGGCCAGATAGTCAGCGGAGAGATGTGAGGAGACCAGTCCCGAGACAAAAGGAGCTCAGGTCGATGCCTCAAAATAATCAAGTTCAAGAGAGGAGGCCGCCTCTCAAGGTCAACCATATCGGCGATGGGATAATGTACACCCCCATGAATAGTGTTGGAGCAGCTGAGGAACCCCTAAGGTCGGATCGGTACCCCGCATAGCGGAAATGAGTCTAACCAATGGATATCAAGTGTGGTTGTAATTTTAAATAATTTAATAAAATACTATATTTCATTACGAGTGTATAGAAAAAAATCGGGGCTGAATCGAAATCTGGAAACTCTAGAACGAAGCAAAACAAAATCAGCGCGCGTAGCGCCTACCGTGCGCAAACGCACTGTTCACGCTACAGTGCACGTACATGGATTTTTTTTTTATTTTTTTTTATTTTCATTTCATTTATTTCCTTCCAGTGAGCTGAAAGAATTATGGTATTTTACCCTAATTTTTTCCGGCTCTCCCTAAACACTTCAAAAACACCCAAAAATAATTTTTAACTTAAAAACCAACATCAATACAAGTTATAAAATAAAAAATCAAGTTTTTCAAAATATCAAATATTTTTACAAAAATATAAATTTATTCTATATACGTATTTGCGTAAATTTTGAATCCAATATGCAAACCAAATTAGAATCCCAATAAGAAATGTCTCGTGAATAATTCTAGGTCACCCAAAAGTGGTGAAGTGATTCTAGAATGGTAGCCATAGCTCTAAGCTTTAATTTAGAGTTCCAAACTCTTATTAATTGTTCCATGTCCAACATGAACATCTTTGACCTAATACATAAGCATGTTGTGTTTATACTTCTAAAGTATCCCAACACAATTGATTAGCCTTATTTCAACATTAAGATATGTGATCATGCATCTAATACACAAAGGAACATAGCTTAGGAGAAGATTAAACATTACCTAGTAAGCTTGATGCAAGATCCAATCTAATTCTCCTTTGTTGAAATGGTTGGAGAACCTCCAAGGTGTGTAAGCTTGACTTCAAGACCTAACCTTGATTTCCAATGCTAGCAAGCTTCATTTCAAGATCTAATCTTGATTTCTACTAGATTAAATATTATAGAGACCTCACAATTTTCTCTAAACACTTCTCTAACTTAGGCTAATTTCTCTAAGAATTTACTTGTACTTGTAATTAAAACTTTCATTAAGCTTGCTATTTATAGCAAAACTTAGACAATTTTTAATAAATAAAAGTTGTAATCAACTTTTAAGTTGGCTTAATCCAATTTGTCCAAATATTTATAATTAGGTGTGACTAATCTCCATTGTCTCCCATTTTATTTTTAGTCCAATTAAATCAAGCCAAGGATTAGGAAATGGATTAGTTCAATGTTTGCCATTTTGATTTAATCCAATTAAATCAAGCCAAAATCACCTTTTATTACAAACTTAGAATTACCATAATATCATCAAATGGTAGAGATAATTATGATTTTACAATTAAACCCTTCTGTAATTATTGAATTAATCCAATTAGGTCAAAGTAAATAATCAATGTTATCCAATAATTCTGGATTATTTTAGTTGATAATTATAATATCGAAATATTATCTTTTATCAAAATTAATCGGCTACCCAAGTGTTCAACGAGTACACTTCATATTGGGACTCACTAAGTTCAGACACGTTCGTCATATAAGTCTAGCTAATATGTACGCAATTCGGCCACCTTCGAATTCGCGAAGAACACGAACGACCCTTCTGAACTATATAAGTCGAGGTCATCACATATGTTTAACAATCCCTCCGTCGTAGGCTATCCGAGTTGTGCTTAGGAAACATAGAATACACCGTCAAGTTTCTGAGGCGCACATCTCGTGCAGACATGTCCACGATTCTTCATAACTAATGCGATCCACCCTAGGTTATCGACTTTGGCCAAAGATTTAAGAATCGTGACTAACTTGGATACCTAAACCCCTTATGGTACACATACGGGCCGACATATCCTATTTTGCTTTGCACTTGATTACCGAGTGCATCGGTCCACACCTAACGAACATCTAGAGGCCAGACCATGAAATGTTTCTGACATACATGGCATTAAAGTGTGTAGGATCTCACAAAAAATCAATGCTATCCTATAGTCAAATGATTACATATGCTACTCAACTCGAGGAAATTCCTATTGATGGTGGTGTGTAATTTCAACTATTAGGAATCACCTATGAGTCATTCAGTATTCGCTTCAATGAATACCCACATATCTATACGAGTTTCCAAAACTTATGGTATATCGTGTTAAACCATTGGAACTCCAATTCCAATATACAACATGTGCTAGTCTTATGGGTTAAAGGAATTCGACTGTATTCCAAATCCAACGACTAGGAATAATTATTTTTCGCGATGGATCCGTTATTATCACAGTACAATGAGATCGAATCCACAATACTAGGCATAACCCCAAGTTTTGTGATAAAATTTCTAATCCAAACACCTTCTTTAGCAGCTTCTGAGGCCGCAATAAATTCTGCCTCAGTGGTGGAATCAGCTGTTGAGCATTGCTTTAAACATCGCCAACTAACAACACCACCGTTAAGGGTAAATATATATTCTGATTTAGATTTTCTATCATCTGAATCTCCCTGGAAGTTGGAGTCTGTATAACCCTTAACTTGTAACTTATTTTCTCCATATTAGGGGTGAGCATTATCGGATTCGGATCAGATCGGACCGAATCCGAATCCGATCTTATCCGAAATGCCCAGGGCTGTTTGATTCGTTCGGATCAGATCATCTTATCGAACTCGATCCGATCCGATCCGATAATTATCGGATCGGATCGAATTGGTTCGATTCGAATTCGAATCGGACCAATTCGATCCGAAATCATCATATTTCGGATCAGATTGGTCTGATCCGATCCGAATTCGGTGGGTTTGAGTCAAAAAAATCGAGCGGATCGGATCGGATCTGATAAAATCCAATCCGAAATAATTCAAATTTTTTTTATTTAATATGTAACGACGTCGTTTTACATATTAAATAAAAAAAAATTCGATCGGATCGGATCGGATAAAATCTGATCCGATCTGAAATCCGTCGAACCGGACCAACTCGATTCGATCAGATTTGCTGATCGGATCGGATCAGATCCGATCCGATCCGATGCCCACCTCTACTCCATATATAAGAAACTTATCCCTCGTACTTTTAAGATATTTTAGGATATGTTTCACGGCTGTCCAATGATCATTACCTGGATCAGATTGATATCGGATGGTCACACTGACGCCGAAAGTGATGTCAGGGTTAGTACATAACATATCATACATTATGCTTCCAATACAAAAAGCATATGACAAGTTAGACATCCTAAATCTCTCTTCCTCAGTCTGAGGTGTCATTTTCTTCGAAATATGTATGACGTATCAGAAAGGTACATTTACTGCCTTGCAGTTGGTAAAATCGTACCTTTATAATATTTTATCTATGTACGTCAATTGTGACAATCCTATAAGCTTCCTAACTCTATCTCGGTAGAGCCTTATACCTAGTATATTGGAAGCTTCACCCATATCTTTCATGGAAAAGTTCTTACAAAGGTAGGCTTTCACACTTTGCATCATCCCTATATCATTTCCTATGATAAGATGTCATCTATATACAAGACTAGGAAAACTATCATGCTCCCACTAACTTTCTTATAAACACGTGGTTCTTCCTTGTTCTTGATGAATCCAAATAATCTAATTATCTCATCAAAATGACGATTTCAGCTTCGAGATGCTTGTTTAAGTCCATAAATAGACTTTTGGAGCTTACAAACCAAGTTTGAAGTCTCAATGGATACGAAACCCTCTGGTTGTTCCATATAGATATCCTCTTCAAGGAATCCATTTAGGAAAGCAATTTTCACATCCATCTGTCATATCTCATAGTCGTGATATGCAGTAATGGATAAAAGAATCCTAATGGATTTTAGCATGGCTACTGGTGAAAAAGTTTCCTCATAGTCAATCACAGGACGTTGAGTGTAACCTTTCGCTACCAGTCATGCCTTAAAGGTTTCCACATTTCCATCGAGCCCTCGCTTCCTTTTGTAAACCCATTTACAACCAATAGGTTTAACTTCTTCAGGAAGTTCAACTAAGTCCCAGACTTGATTGGCATGCATTGAATCCATTTCGGATTTCATGGATTCCTGCCATTTCCCGAATCGATATCCAATATCGCTTCTTTATACGTAGTCGAATCTGTTTCCTCCAAAAGGATAACACCAAGGCTCACATCAGATGTTAAAAATAGTCCGTCAGGATGCCTTGATATTCTATTTGACTTTCGTAGAACCTGTGTTGTAGATCCTTCATCTAATAGGATATCTGGTTCTATCTTAGGTTTCTTAATGTTGGGATCAAACTCATCAATTTTAATCTCTCTACAATTCCCACTTTCTCTCAAAAATTACTTTTCAAGAAAAGTTACAAAGAGAACAACAAATACATTTCGTTGCTCGAAATCGTAGAATTGATATCCCATGAAATTATCAGGATATCCAACGAACCTACATTTATACCCTATGAGTGCTAGTTTATCCCGCTGCTCAATTCTAACGTATGCAGGACAACCCCAAATCTTTAAATATCTAAGACTTGGATTTCTACCAAATCATATCTGATGGGGGTCGTAGAAACAGCTTTCGATGGAACCCTATTAAGTATATAGGCAACAGTTAGTAAAGCGTAACCCTAAAGATAATAAGAAAGATATGTATAGCTCATCATCGTTCGCACCATATCCAATAAAGTATGATTTATATGCTCGATTGTGTTGAGGTGTTTCTGGTGGGCTATATTGGGCAAGAATTCCATTCTCCCTTAAATAACTTGTGAATTCTTCACTCATGTATTCACCGCATCGATCTGTTCTAAGGCATTTGATGAATTTACTGGTTTTTTTTTCTACTTCGTTTCAGAATATTTTGAACTTGTCAAATATTTTCGACTTATGTTTCATCAGATAGATATATCCATATCTAGACTTGTCATCTGTGAAAGTCACAAAGTATGTTGAACCATCATCAGCGGCATGATTTAATGGACCACACACATCACTGTGTATTAGCTCCAGTAAATCTTTTACACGGTGTCCAACACCTAGAAATAAGGCCTTTGTCATATTTCCTTTGATACATGACTCACAAATCAGATAAGATCTAAGGTAAGATTTTTAATCAAACCATCATTTACCAATTTGGATAGACGTCTAACACCTATGTGGCCCAATCTCATATGCCATAATTCATTATTATTTAGTTCAGATTTCCTATTTGTAATTTCCTCTACATTAAAGATATCTCTACATGTTTCCAAAACATAGTGACCATTTGATAAAGAACATTCACATTTCAATAAATTATCTTTATCATACAAACATAAAGTTTCATCCTTAATATTTATTTTATATCTCTCTTTATCTAATATAGACAGTCATATTATTTGTCTGATAATTGAGGGAACATAATAACAGTCATGCAAATCTAATTTAAATCCATTTGGGAGATCTAAAATAACTGTTCCTATGGCCTTGACATCCAATGTCTCGCCATTGCTAACTCTAAGCTGGATCTCCCCTTTATTCAACTTTCTTTTAAACCTCATTTCCTGCAGGGAATTGCAAATATGAGTATGACTGCCAGTGTCAAACACCCATCCACTATTTGCATCTAAGGCTAGTAAGATGTCAATAATTGGAAAAATACAAAGCGTACCTAAGGGTCCTGCTTTTCTTTTTAGCTCTGGACAATCCTTCTTCTAGTGTCCAGACTTCTTGCAATGTAGAGATTGATTATGAGCTACTTTCGGTTTTGCGCCTTAGCGCTTCTTGGAGTTCTTCTTTGATATCTTCTTCTTCCCCATTTTGATTTTCTTTGACTTCCCAGAAGTTTTTGAAGAGCCAGCTCCACCATGGAGATACGGTATGGGATTGCCTTTCCTCAAATCTTGCTTCGCCGTGCGTAGTATTTTATGAAGTTCTTTGTATGTGGCTTGCATTGAGTGCATATGGAAGTTTAACACAAAGCCAGCATAAGAACTAGGCAAAGAAGACAGAATCAAATTACGGCCCAGTCGTTCATCAAATACAATGCCTGTCGTTCCAGATATCGAATCTGGTCTATCATGTTCAAAACATGAGTGCTGACAGCTCCTCATTCCTTGAGTTCAGCACAGAACAATTCCTTAGACCTTCGATAAAGTTCTATCTCTTGGTTTGCCTCGAACAACTCCTTGAGTGTTCGCATGATGCTCCAAGCATCCGGTACTTTAATGTAATGTCCCAGCAAATCTGGAACCATCGATCCCAAGATGTAGGATTTCACCTTCAAGTTATCATCCTTCCATCTATTAAAAGTTTCTCGCTCTTCTGGAGTGGAGTCAGGATCGATTTCAATAGACAGTGGATTGACAATGACATAAGTCAATTTTTCAAACTCCAAGACAATGCGCATTTCATTTCCCATTCGAAATAGTTTTCGGCTCTTTTTAGCTTATTGGAATCCAAAAGTTTCACCAATGGATTAACATCAGCCATCTACAAGACAATATTTTTTAGTAGTAGCAGAACAATTTTCATTTCAGAATAATAACACTAATTGATTATGGAATTTTAAATCTATTAGTGACCTCCCACTACTTTACGTAATTCCGTAATATCTCTCAACGGAAAAATAGAAATTTGACTATCAAAATTTCATAGCGGGAAGTGGATCCCATGAAAGGTACTACAGTCTCACACTAATGACGATATTGGCCTTTATAAACTCATTAGGTAGACCTCCAAGGTAAATCACTTCATGTGACTCATAGTTTGGTCCTGAACCGTTTCTTATCCTCACACTAATGACGATATTGGATTAAGACGTGTTCTAGGTGTATACTTGTCAATGTGCGCTAATGAGCTTTGTATGTACACCCTCACACTAATGACGATATTGGGTGACTGCGTTAACTCATCACGCCATATCTAATGTTTTACCGGAGCGACCTAAGTTACGAGCACTTATACCCTCACACTAATGACAATATTAGATATAAGTAGTAAGAACTCATTCATCTCCATATTGACAAGACAAACCATCCAATAATGCTCCAACACTACTAATACTATTACTTAAATAAAGTAATCACCTAATTATGAGAGATTTATGACAATCAAGTCATTAATTTAATTAGGTCAAAGTTTTAATTTGAAACATGCTTTACATATCCAATATATTTTATGCATAATTAAATTAAAATTACGATGGCATAGATTCAAAAACATGTGTTGTGTGCTTAAGCCTTGCTACTGATACCATTCTGTTGGGGCAGTTGTGGAACCCCTAGGGTCGGATTGGTGCCCGCGCAGTGAAAATGGGTCTAAACTATGGATACAAGTATGGGCGTAATTTTAAATAATTTAATAAAATACTATATTTCATTACGAGTGTATAGGAAAAAACCGAGGCTGAATTAGAGTCTGGAAACTACAGAACGAAGCAAAATAAAATCAGCGCGCGTAGCGTGTACTGTGCGCGCTAGCACTGTTTGGTCTACAGTGCGCGCACATGGATTTTTTTTTGTTTTCATTTCATTTATTTCCTTTAGTGAGCTGAAGAAATTAGAGTATTTTACCTAATTTCTTCCGGCTCTCCCTAAACACTTCAAAGACACCCAAAAATAATTTTTAACATTAAAACCATCAACAAATGTTATACAATAAAAATCAAGTTTTTCAAAATATTAAATATTTTTACAAAAACATAAATTTATTCTAAATACGCATTTACGTAAATTTTGAATCCAATACACAAACCAAATTAGAATCCCAATAACAAATAACTATTGACCAATTCTAGGTCACCCAAAGGTGGTCAAGTGATTCTAGAATGGTAACCATAGCTCTAAGCTTTAATCTAGAGTTCCAAAATCTTATTAATTGTTCCATGTCCAACATGAAAATCTTTGACATAATACATAAGCATGTTGTATTTATACTTCTAAAGTATCCTAACACAATTGATTAGCCTTATTTCAACATTAAGTTATGTGATCATGCATCTAATACACAAAGGAACATAGCTTAGGAGAAGATCAAACATTACCTAGTAAGCTTGATGCAAGATCCAATCTACTTCTCCTTTGTTGAAATGGTTGGAGAACCTCCAAGGTGTATAAGCTTGACTTCAAGATCTAACCTTGATTTCCAATGCTAGCAAGCTTCACTTCAAGATCTAATCTTGATTTCTCCTAGATGAAATATTATAGAGACCTCACAATCTTCTCTAAACACATCTCTAACTTAGGCTAATTTCTTTAAGAATTTTCATGTACTTGTAATTAAAACCTTCCTTAAGCTTGCTATTTATAGCAAAACTAGGCAATTTTTAATTAATAAAAGTTGTAATCAACTTTTAAGTGGGCTTAATCCAATATGTCCAAATATGTATAATTAGGTGTGACTAATCTCCATTGTCTCCCATTTTATTTTAGTCCAATTAAATCAAGCCAAAGATTAGGAAATTGATTAGTTCAATGTTTGCCACTTTGATTTAATCCAATTAAATCAAGCCAAAATAACCTATTATTACAAACTTACAATTACCATAATATCCTCAAATGGTAGAGATAAATATGATTTTACAATTAAGCCATTGTGTAATTATTAAATTAATCCAATTAATCCAATTAGGTCAAAGTAAATAATCAATGTTATCCAATAATACTGGATTATTTTAGTTGATAATTATAATATCGAATTATTATCTTTTATCAAAATTAATCGGCTACCCAAGCGTTCAACGAGTACACTTCATATTAGGACTCACTAAGTTCAGACACGTTCGTCATATAAGTCTAGCTAATATGTACGCAATTCGGCCACCTCTGAATTCGCGAAAAACACGAACGACCCTTCTGAACTATATAAGTCGAGGTCATCACATATGTTTAACAATCCCTCCATCGTAGGCTATCCGAGTTGTGCTTAGGAAACGTAGAATACACCGTCAAGTTTCTGAGGTGCACATCTCATGTCGACATGTCCACGATTCTTCATAACTGATGAGATCCACCCTAGATGATCGACTTTGGCCAAAGATTTAAGAATGATGACTTTTCTAACATGGATACCTAAACCCCTTATGGTACACATACAGGCCGACAGATCCTATCTTGCTTTACACTTGATTACCGAATGCATTGGTCCACACCCAACGAACATCTAGAGGCCAGACCATGAAAGGTTTCTGACATACATGACATCAAAGTGTGGAGGATCTCACACAAAATCAATGTTATCATATAGTCAAAGGATTACATATGCTACTCAACTCGAGGAGATTCCTATTGACGGTGGTGTGTACTTCCAACTATTAGGAATCACCTATGAGTCATTCAGTATTCTCTTCAATGAATACCCACATATCTATACGAGTTTCCAAAACTTATGGTACATCGGGTTAAACCATTGGAATTCCAATTATAATATACGACATGTGCTAGTCTTCTAGGTTTTAGGAATTCGACCGTATTCCAAAATCAATTACTAGGAATATTTAATTTAAGAATAGTTTACATCCAGTGTCAAGACTATTCTAAGATCGATGTCATTCTTAGCATATCTATGCATCAATCTAATACGCATAATGACAATATCATTAATAAAGTATGAAATGAAAAATATAGTTATTTTATTAGTAAATAAAAAAATGTACAATTCGGATTGGCACTCCAAGCACCAACACCATTAACTAGAACTCTGGCCCAAATAATTCGGGAAATTCAGGATAAAAGTTTATTGACTGAGCTCGACCTGAGGAGGTTCCCGATTGAGAAGGAAAACAATAAATCCTATTGTTTACACCATAATGTAAAGGGACATGACACAAATGGATGTAGAGACCTGCAGGAGCAAGTGGAAGACTTGGTAAAAAACGGCTATCTGAATGAGTACATAGACCAAGTGGCTACGAAGGCCGACCAGCGCTGATGGCGACTGTCATCAGGTCGGGTACTTGGAATGTTAAGGAGCTGAAGGGATATTTTCAATAGAGACTCTCTTAAAATGATCCACAAAGAGTTGTAAGATAGGCAATAGATCCTACGAATATGAGTAAAACTCTTCATTTCTCAGATAAAGACTTTTTTATCCATGCTTGTTTATTATGTGTGTTTAATGGCTCGAGGCTGCATTCGTTCCGCCGAGACCACTTTAATTTTACTAGCTTGAGGTTGCTTTCGTTCCGCCGAGGTCACTTTAGATTTATTGGCTCGGGGCTGCATTCGTTCTGCCGAGACCATTTTAAGTTTACTGGCTAGGATTTGCATTCGTTCCTCCGATACCACTTTAAGTTTACTGGCTCGGAGCTGCATTCGTTCCGCCGATGCAACTTTAAGTTTACTGGCTCGGGGCTGCATTTGTTCCGCCGAGACCACTTTCAGTTTATTGGCTCGGGGCTGCATTCGTTTCGCCAAGATCACTTTAAGTTTTCTGACTCGGGGCTGCATTCGTTCCGTCGAGACCACTTATAGTTTACTGGCTCGGGGCTCCATTCGTTCTGCTGAGACCACTTTTAATTTATTGGCTTGAGGTTGCATTCGTTCCGCCGAGGCCACTTTCAGTTTATTGGTTCGGGGCTGCATTCGTTCCACCGAGGCCACTTTGAGATTATTGGCTCAGGACTGCATTCGTTCCGCCAAGACTACTTTCAGTTTATTGGCTCAGGGCTGCATTCGTTTTGCCGAGGTTCGTTTCTTGTGTATTGGTGCAATGAGGGTTCATTCCCTTACGACCAAGCGACTTAGATGGCTTGGGGTCGATCTTCCCCCCAATGCCCCTCTTTCTCAGATCGGCTCAGGGTCGAGTTATGTCCCACCGAGGCTTTATTATCTTTGTTAGCATAGGGTCAGAGTTTCTCCCCCATAGCCATGTGTTTAATGGATCAAAGAGATGATCTCAATGGAAAAATAATCTAACTAAATTTATTTTCTTTGGACATTTATCTTTTACTTTTGATGAAAAATCATATTTTAATGATTTAATACATGAAAATTTGAATCCCGCTGTATGTAAACTTATTCGGATAGCATGTAAAATAAAAATGATGGAATTATATGGAAATAGTCAAAATAATTTAAGGGAATTATTGTTTAAACTTAAAGGTCATGTTTTAATTTGTAGTGAATATGTCACCATTGACAGTCACATTCATATATGGGTGTGACATGTCATTGGATTGATGATTAATGGTTCATTCAAAAAAGAATTATTACATTTCAGTTTTTTGATGATGCACATACTACATATAATATTTATGTAATGATTAGTAATATTTTATAGCAATATGGATTAGTGTAAAAAAATTTAACTATTGGATTTGATAACACATCGGCTAATACTATATCAATTAATGAACTTAAAGTCATTTGCCAACCAAATTTTGGAGGTAAATTTTTCCATGTTCGATGTGCATGTCATATTTTGAATTTATATGTACAAGATGGTTGAAATCTTTAAACTCTCATATTACACCTATTAAAAAAGTAATTAATTTAATTTGGTCGTATTCTAAAATTACGTAGGCAGTTTATGTAAGTGCAACTTTTTTTTTCAAAATAATAAATAAATTATCAATGTTTACTTTTAGTCTTATTTTTTTTAGTAAATCTTTAATTTTTTATTATTTTTTTAATAGTTTAAATTAATTAATTTACTATTTAATAAATCTGTAATTTTTTTTATTTTTTTTATAATAATTTAATTAAATTTATTAACAAATACGATTTCAAACCTTAAATCGATCTGAACCGCACGGTTCTGCCGGTTTAAGGTTTGGTTACGGTTCGACTTTGTCCAAAATCACAACCGAATTGTAGACCAAAATGAACTGTATGGTTTGACCGAATTAAGGTTCGGTTGCAGTTCGGTTTTGGCCAAAACCACAACTGAACCGTTGGTCTACGGTTAGTTGCGGTTCGACCAATGTCGAATTGCCAACCGCACAAGTCGGTTACAGTTTTGAACCGTAACCGAACCATGTGCATGCCTAAAGATAATGGTGGCAATTAACCAAGTATGATACGAGAATGTCAATACTCGTACCTAATCTATTCATCCAACATATAAGAAAATTATATTTATACTTAACCCTAACATATCAGACTCTCGCGGCCCCTATGTTAGTCTCCTTCACATAAGAATTTTTACCTTTACTACTTACTAGTACAAGAATGTGAATATCCATATTTGATCTGTCTAACCAACATGTATCCGACCAATACTATATATTCACCAAAAAAAAAAAAAAAAAGACAAATGCAGCTTAACCTCAAACAATTCTCTATTTTCTAATTCGAAAATATCAATCTCTTAATGATTCATCTTTTGACCCAAAAATAAACATTGGATTCAGTAAAAACAAGCTGATTGATTAAGATTGTAATTAATTACACATGCATCTTAAATTCATAATTGATTATAATTATCTTGTGCTACTAATTAACATGTATTCCTTTTATAAAGTGACATTTGAATTGTGCAAGGTATGTGCTTCCTTAAAAGAAGACTCCCATTTTTTCCCCCTCACTCTTCTTCTTCTTTATTTTTTCTTTCCATTACAAAGTTTAGTGTTGGTGGCTGTATAGAGATGCAGAGGCGGGAGAGTTGATACAGGCGATTTGACTGGAGTATGTAAATTTGATCTAAAATCAAGATATATATATATTATCATTTATCAGTTGGGGCTCTATTTTAAGAATTCATATAAGGTCTTGTAAAATTTAAAGTAACTGAAGGACACCCTTATAGAGATAGTTACAGATAAAATATTCAAAATTTTTGAGATTTCCAAAATCAATATCTAATATATGATATTTATTCATAACCGAAAAAAAAAACTTGCGGCAATTTCCGTATCCGAAACTAATAAAAATTCAAATATCCGATACTAATTGAAATATTCGAAAAAATTTGAAAACCGACTAACGGATATGGATATTCAATTTTTGAATAAATATCATTTTTTTGGTATTCCTTTTACATTTTTCTAATAAAAATCTATGTTATTATTTTTTCGTGTCAAATATCAAAATATATCATGACCGACCAAAATCAATTTCAATTATATTTTCTTAAAACTAAATTCTAATCATTATTCAATGTAATTAGAATATATATATTTATATAGGGTATCCAAAATATCCGACCATTCCTCCTCGATTTGAGATATGATCAATCTATCAGTCACATAACAGTCATTTGATTTATAAGCTCAATTCTAAACAAACTATGCCTAAAAGCCAGTAACCCAAGAAAATGTTTGGTTTCCACCTCTTTTTAACTCACAGAATCACTTTCAATTTACCTTTTAGCATATAGAGATTCTTTCCATTTGGCATTTAGGTTTAAAGTCATTTTTTACATCAAAAATGTTAAACCAATGAAGTAAAAGGAAACAAGTTTCAATTTTTTTCTTTTCTCCCCATTAATACAACTAAATTTAAAACTACAGAGGCTATGAGATGTATATTCTTGTCTGTTAGAGAAACCTAAAAAATCCCACAATCATAATGGTTTCTACTGGTAAAACTAACAAGTCTTTTTTCCATCATCAGCTTCCAAGCTTTCAGACCTTCAAAGTCCAAGCAAGATGTAGTAAACAAGAGTGATAGGGAGAGCTATTAACATCCCAAATATGACCCTGCGACGAAAATTAGAAAAACAAAATTGAAAGCCATTCGCATGTTTGATTATATGTCGAGATAATTTAAAAAGATGAGGTAGAATCGAAGTTGAGGTTCGAAAGTACCCTGTGCTTAGTATGTCAGGATGAACATTGTATTCCTTAGCAAAGACAAAGGGCACAATCCCTTGTGGAAGAGCAGCCTGAAAATTCAAATGAGTAAAAATCTATTGCTATTATACATGATGTAGAGGATTTTTCACTTCTTTTTACCTGAACAATGGCAATGTGCAAAAGAGATCCGCGCAAGCCAACAGCCATTGAGGCGGCAGCCATGACTGCAGGACCTACGAGGAATCGAACACCCATGGCAAAGGCAGCAATTGTGTTTCCACAAGCAATGATCCTTGGCTGTAATGCCATGAACAAACCTGAACTTCCATAGAAAGTTATTAATAAGTATCAAGACTGAACAAACAGTGAGATATGCATTGTTGTAAATCTTCAATATAGTTTACTAATTGACATACCAAGACTGAACATGGCCATTCCAAGTCCTGCATCAGACAATATTGCTATTGAACGTGCAATTATCGCAGGCATCTCAACATGCCACCTGAAAAATCCAACAGTTACTAAAGATTCGCCATCTACAAAGAATTTCTCTAAATTGCGGGTGTGATTAAGATGTTCATACCTGTAGGAAACCAGAGACCAGGTGAGGCCGATGAGACTGGAGTATGTGTTGGGGTTCCTAATGAGTTTACGCCACACCATTATCAGAATGAGTCTGGTCATAACACTGGTAGGTGGCATAGCAGATGGCTTGGTTTCACCTTGAGCGACAGCTTTAGGGTTGAGCTCAGCTGTGGAGCTTGAACCAAGCTTCGAAAGTACAGGCCCTTCGTTTCCACCCCCATTCATAACAGGCATGTTCCCGAAACTGAATTCATTTCTACCAAACTCATCATAATCTAAAAAAATAACAAAACCAAGTTAATTCTGATACAATACAACAAATGAATTATGAACTAGTGAGAATGTTTTGCCGGTCATGGCAAAGTTGAATTAAGAGAAATTAATAAATCATATTATTACATTAATACAACAACATAATATGACATAACAAGAAAAAAGTCACACAATTGATGACATAAGAGACCAAAGAAACAGAGCGTTCTTTTTTGAAAAGTACGAAAAATAAACCATTACTAAGATAAAAGGCAAAAATGAAAAAGAGAGGGGGGAAAAAAGAAACAAAATCCAGCAATCCCCACTTCACACACCGAACAAAAATAATAAAGCAAGCAAACCCTCCAATCCAAAACCAAAATTTCAGCAAGACAAATACAGGTATCCCAATAGACAGAACAATCCAAAAATCGATACACTTCAATGCTTGATAATAAACAATCACTATCAAAAGTTCACAACATGCAAGACCCAACCCAAAAAAAAAAAAGAAGCAATAGCCAGTAACAAGTACTTTGAATGATTAGTAATTATACCCTTTTGGTGAGGTACCCCACCAAGATCATTCCCATAATCTGCTGCTCCACCTCTGAAAACATGAAGCCCTCCTTCTGAAACAGGAGAAGCACTTGAACTCCAAGTAAACATATGCAAATCCTTGCCATTTTCAGCCCCATTTGCTTTCCTCATTGCAACCGGACCCGACACCGGAGAGAAGATTCCGGCAACTGTAGGCTCAGGATAAGAACCTCCATTGGCTCTATTCACATTACCAAAAACACCAAGTCCATTCTCTTCATCAAACCCCAAGTTACCAAAGTTCGATTGTCTTGGGCTCACATTAGTCATGTTCTTTCCATTCACCATGGAATAAACATCAGTGTGGTTAAAACTAGAGCCTCTTGGGGTATGGTTTCTTGAAGATTGAAGAGAGTAAATCTCACAATTGGTCAGATTTGATGGCCTTGGGGTTAAAGAAAAACCAGAGTTTGGACCATGTGACCTCCTAGAAAAGATTTCAGATTTTGAACTAGCTGATTTCCTCACTGTCACATGAAGCTTGCCATCTTCACCAACTTCAGCTTCAGTTTGCAATGGCTCTTTACCATCCAAAGAAATGATATCAGAATCAACCCTAAAGGAAATAATAGACCCAGCATTATCAGGAAACTGCTCTGCAATCAACATCCTAGCTCCCCTGTACTCAAACAAAAACAGCATTAATGTGTACCAAATGATGCACTGAAGCACAACAATTTGGACCATTAAGCTACCTGAGTAATCATCATACATGCCCTTCAATAAAGGGATGCCCATGACAAGAGTGTTGGGTAAAGTGGAGAGTGAAAACAGGGTGATTGACCATTCAAGGGAGCCACTTGATGAGAGTTTTGCCCAGATGGATAAGAGCACCAAGACTATGATTTTTTGAACTGTATCTGCTAGAATGAACTTGAAGTTCATGGCATATGGGTTGTTGGTGGAGATGAAGTGGAAAGAGAGTAAGGGGACGGCAAAGAGAGCAACAAAACGGTTGATGCCCGAGCACTGATCGGGGGAGAAGATTTTCCACCATTTAACAGAGCCATAGGCAAGGATCATGGCCACGTAGAGTGGTACCACGGCTGTTAAAACATGGTAAAGATCAGTGGCAGTGATCATTATTGTTGGTTTATAATGAAAATGGTGTCTTTTAAGGGTTTTTTTTGAAAGGTTGATGAAGAAAATGATTATTTTTTTTATAACTAGAACAAAACAGAGAAGGAAAACGAAAATCAACCCATTTGTAAAGAGGGTCTAAAAGAAAGAGTGAGTTAACGGAATGGGATCACCGGAAAGTTTGTTTTCCGGTGAGTTTTTGGGCGGAGACGGAGAGATGGTAAAGAATGAAGTGAAGAGTTTTTCTTGGGAGACAATGAAGTGAAACAAAAGCTGAGTGCTTTTCAGTGGCATTTTATAGTCTTTTTTGGCCTTGTGAATGTGAGAGATGATATTAAGCATGGTAAAAAAGCCAGCAGGCTTTATAATGATAGTCCGGGCCCGAGTCGGGTTTATAATAAAAAGTTCGAATGTAGGAGTGATTCAGGATTTCCCACTATACCTATAACATCAGCAAATACGATATTATTGGGCTTGTAACTCGTAGAAAGTACAATTAGCTCACGGGGGACTAATAGGAGAATTAAGGAGTCGCCACTCAATATAAGACACTGAGAATGATTTAAGGTCGCACTACACCCCTCACAAGGTAGACCTTAAACTCATTTGGGTTCGGAATGGTCTCTTACTTATGTAGTATAATATCGAGGTTTTAAGAGAAGTATCACCATGCCTAATAATGCAAATATCATGTAAAGCAAATTTAAAACACTCAAAAATACAAACATAGAAATAAAAAGTAGTAAATAAAGATAAATAAGCATACAATAGTATAAACATAACAAAATTAGTTAGAGCTGGCCGAATATGAGCATGGCCAGTCGGATATGAATCTTAACATATATGTCCAACCGAACTTACTGGGAGTCTGGCTGTAGGTGCAGTGTAATCCAGAATTACGAAACAAATGCAACATTGTTCCCGATCGAAATGAGCTCACCTGAAAGATGGCACCTCGAATTATGCGAGGATCATCATTTTTGAACCATAGACGAGGGAAATGGGGTATCCTCAATCGCTGTTTGAGTCGTTGTCATGTATGCCCATAACACTTTGAGTAGCTCCTCAGCTCATTCCCCTTTTCTACCAGCGAGCTTGGTCTTTAGGTTCTTTTTGATTATCTTATTGATGGCCTCAACCTAACCATTGGCTTGCGAGTGGTTCACTAAGGACAAGCTTTTCATAATACCAGCTACTCGTAATAACGCTTGAATTGCTTACTGTCAAAATAGGTTCTAGTATCAGTCACGACCTGTTGTGGCACCCCGAATCTGCTGATTATGTTGATCCACATGAATTTTCAATTTTGGCCATGGAGATCGTGCTCAAAGGCTATGGTTTTGCCCACTTGGTGAAATAGTCCACCCAACGATAACATGTTTATATTTTCCATGAGCTGTAGGAAAAAGGTCGATCAAATCCAAGTCCCAAATTGTAAATGGCCACGGGCTTACCATTCATTGCAAGTAAGCGGGTGGAGCTCGTAGAATTTTGGCGAAGCGCTGGCACTTGTCGCATTTTCTTACTATGTCTGGTGTGTCCTGTCGCTAAGCTTTGTGGGCCAATGAAAGCCCCCCAGCGTGATTCCCACAATGATCAGAGTGGATGTCATGTAAAACTCGGGCCGCATCATCTCCATCGATACACCGTATGAGCGGGTCCCAAATCCTCTCTTGTATAACGAATCCTCATAGATGCAGTGCCTTGGAGCTCGTGTACGAAGCCTTCTAGATTCTGGACTCGCAACTCATTTTCCAGTCTCAATCCCGCAAGCAGTGCCTCATATTCCACTTTATTATTGGATGTTGGGAAACCAAATCGGAGTGCGTATTGAACCTCGTGTTTTTCTAGGCTTATCAGAAGTATGCCTACTCCCACTTTGTTGTTCATCGAGGATCCATCTACGTAAAGTTCCCAATATGAATTTTCGCTTATTTCTTCAGGCCATTTTTTAGGGTTCTCACCAGGTCGCTTGGTCGAGGCCATAAACTCGACGATGAAGTCAGCCAGAACTTGCCATTTGATGGTTGTTCATGGCCTATAATCAATCTCATATTGGGCTAGCTCCACAACCCATTTTAGTGGTCGCCCTGTGGTGTCTGGTTTCTGCAACACTTGCTTTAGCGGGTAGCTCGTCAATACCTAAATGCCGTGGGCCTGAAAGTTAGGTCTTAGTTTTCTAGACACGACGACCAAGGAATAAGCAAGTTTCTCCATCTACGGATATCTTGTTTCAGCATCCAGTAACCATGTAACATATTTCCTTGTGCATTTACAAGACATATTCTAGAGCTTAAGTATGCATTATCAGCATGTACATTATTCGTATGAATTATTTCGGGATCACGGGTTAACATTTTTCAATTTCGCAGTGTAATTAGATTTTACTGAGTTACATGTAACTTTTAATATTTTGGCCATAACTTGACGTTTTATTGATTTTTATACCGTTGGAAAGCTTTGACCGAGATTTACAACTTTTATGTTGAGTATATTTCCATTTTTTGGCCAAAACAAGGTCAAAATATATATTTTAGTAGGATGAATAGTGAAATTTGGGAATTCTCTAGATAACTGGCATATGGTTAATTAAAATTATTATTTTATTCCATAAAAATCAGTTCCTACTATATAAACACTTCAATATTCATCATCTCTCTCTCCTCCTTGCCATTCACGATTTTTTTTTCCAAAATAAATAAATAAATTTTCCAACAAATCTTCTGTCATCTCAAGGCAATTTTAAAGAATAAAAATGGTTTCTTCAAGTCATCTTCGTGCAAGTAAATTTCTCTTTCGTCTATTCTTATTCCTTTTGAAATTTTTCCTATGGATACTCATCACTATTTTCGAATTTATAGGAAATTAGATCTCTAATGACTTACTTTGTTATGATTACTCATTATAGAATGGATAATAATGCTTCAAATGATGTTATAACATGGAATAAGCTCTAAGTCATATGGGACATTAAAGAATTAAAATGGGTCTATTTCCCTACCCTTGGGCCCTTGGCCAAAATTTGGCTTAGTAAATGGGAAGAAGATTTCCATTATTTTGTGTAATTTTGATTATTTAGTGATGTTAAATGAATGTTTGGATTGTGATTATAGTTTGTACTGATGGAAGATGTTTAAGAGTGAGCAAAGGTTATTATAGCCGAATATTGGAGAAGAGAAATGAGGGGTTTGATCTACATGTTATTGATGTATTTAAGTCATGATTTGTTTGTAAGATTGATTGATTTTATTTAAACATGGTTGATAGGGTTATGACCTAGTGTAACTTAGGTGATGGGGATGGATGTCCTTTTTGAATCAATAAGGTATGTACATGAGTATTTATGGTTTTGTTATGTTAAATTGGTTACTAGTTTGAATTATGGGAAATGAATTTTCCTCTTTGGTCGTGTGTGCGCACTTAGGAAAGATGGTGTGAGTTTTTCCCTTTTGTTGTTTAAATTATGAAATATGCATGAATTTAATTTTTTTTGCACAAGTATGAAGATGTGCCTCTTGGCTATATGAAGCTTATTGTTGCTTGATGAAAATAATGAAGATGGAAGAAATTGATGAGAGTTTATGAATGTATATGGTTATGTGAAATGCATGTGTATGGGTGTAATGTGAGTTATGGGTGTGAGTCCTCGGTGTTTAATATAAGAGGATTTTGTTCAGGAATTATTAGGCAATTCTTGAATAAACATGAATGATAATCATTAGTATGATTAAATGGAAGGAAAAGAATAAAATTTAGCATGTTTAGTAAATTATAAGATCATTGATATATAAGAATTAAACCTTTGGTTTGTGTTTGAACTTCAAATTTAGCTCTATAAATATGGACTAAGGTTATGTTTGTGTATAGGTATAATGATCATGTCTTACAAGTACGCTTAAGTATATATTTTGAGCATAAGTTTGGCTTGCATGCTTCACAATCGCAGTTTATGTATATAATTCATATTCATGATTCATGCACATGGTTTATGATTGTGAATTAAGAACATATTTTATGGTTATGCGTTAATGTAGGACACGGAACTTGACAACGCTGTTCTAGGCTCGCGGCCTAGTTGGGAAGTACGAAATAACATGGAGTCGCCACCCGGTGTGAACCGGGACAAAGATTTAAGGCCGCACTCATCCCTCGCAAGGGAAGACCTCAAACCGTTGGGTTCGGAATGGTCCCTACTTATGTCACTTGTGATGATATAATTTGTGCAATGAACTAACCAAGTCTACTCAATAATCATGCTCAAGAGTACTTAGATCTAACATGCTTTCATCCAAATAACTCCACGCAATGTAACACAACGAGCATATTGAACCATTAAATCAACATGTATAAATCATTATCCAAACACATCATAAACTAATAACATGCATAAAAAGAACAACCTAAATATGCTTTAACAAATAAATAACAAACTAAATTAAATCATGCTTTAAATAATAAATAAACGGCCTAGAACTATGACATGCTCAAATACAATTTGGATGAGACGGGATACGTGCATCTTAAGTGGTACGTGGCGTTGTATTCCGAGTGCAGACCGCAATACCGTCCATTCGGAATCGGCTACGGAATTTACGTCTGGGTTTCCATTCGATATACCACAAAAGGGAACACACATCCCGCTCATCCAACAATCACATCATGCCTCAAATGACTCTCATGTGATAATATTCAAATTAAATAAAATAAACGAAAGATAATGAATAAAAGGGTGCCCTCAAGTCTAACCTCTTTTGTCGTCTAAGAAAGGGTGTTACACGTCTGTTGGAAGAGTGATTGATCCGATGCTTTTCCGATTTGTCTACTCAACGTCTTTCCTCGTTGTTTTGATGCTTGGGCTGATGTCTTAAGTCCGTTTCGCTGCCGTTTGGTCGCTGTGTTTCAGGTCACTGTTTTGGTGATTTTGTGGACTGTTTTGGGTGATTTGGAAGGCTTGGGGTTGCGGTTTCTTAAGGTATCCTAGGGGAAATTTATGCAGATTTTTGGGGTGGTTTATAGGTGATTTTAGGACTGTTTTATAGGCTCAACTCACTGCCAAAACCGATCAGAACAGTGGGCTAAGTTGCGGCAGTTCAAGGTGCAGCGAGGGGTGTTTTTGGGACTGGTTTGGGCGCTGAATTGGGGGTGAGATTGGAGGGTGTTTTGCTGCACTAAGGGGGCTGTATTTGAGGCTTATTTTGATGTGTTTTTGGGGCTGTGAATGGTGGCTAAGATGCGGCAATAGAGGGTTGAATTCAGGGCTTGGGCGTGAAGGGTATTGATGAAGGAGGGAAGATGCGGCAATGAAGGGTATTTGATTTTGAAGGAGCGGCAATGGAGGATTCAGGGGGATGTTTGGGCGTGCAATGGAGGCTTAAGAGAGTGCTTTAGGCGTGTGAGAGAGGTATATGAGCCAGGGTCATGAAGGGGTGGTGAAGGCCTCTTTTTATAGGTAAAGGAGTGAGGGCTTTCCTTATACGACAAGGAGTAGGATTTCTCATTGATGGTGACATCTCATAATCCTCTTCACACAAGGATCAAATCTCTACAATCTAGGATAATGATTGGCTTTGATTGGGATAAGGATTTGATTTGATTTTTTATAATTAGGAAGGGATTTGACTTGATTTAAGCATGTGATAAATGTGTATCTTCCTAATTTAAGACATTATGGGCGTGGATGATGACCTTTGGGCGTGGGTTTGGTTTCATGGGTAGGCTTGGGTATTTTGGGTTTGGTTTGGGTTTGATAAGTGGTCTATAGGAGTTTTGGGCCTAAGGTAAGCTTTGAAACGGAAGTCCAACAAACAACCGGAGCCAAACAACGAGGTTAAATCCAACAAAATTCCATTTTCCAACTTTACCCTTCCAACGTCCGTTTCCCGCAACTTTCATGGCTAAAGAGGTAGTTGCCTCCATACGAGACTCATCATTGGGCTAATGTGTAAAAATGCAATGCCTACAGTTAAGTTGTAAATTTTAAGTTTATATTTCACGTTATGAATTTTCAAGTTATGAGTATTATATATGTAATTTTACTACGATTAAGTTCATGATTTTAGTTGATGATTTTACTTCATGTTATGTAGGCTGAGAGTTCATGAGTATAATTTCTAGTCCCCATTTTCATAATTATAATTAAAGCATGCCCCTCGTGTTATAATTTTCATATGTTTTAGTTTGTTGTACATGTATATCCCTTAGATTATGTTCATATCATGATTTTAAGATTCATGAATGGATAAAGTATGTCCAAACCACTAAGGGTTTGGGACGACAAAAGCCACGAGTTTGGGTGGTTTGGTATAATGGTGTATAAGTTTCATACTGTCAATCATAGGTTAAGTTATAACCATATTTTTATACCATGTTTCGAGAATGTTGCTTCATAAGTTTGAGTTGCGATGTCAGTGGAGTAGTTTAGGACCATCAGTCATGTCATGTTCTTACATCAGGCTTTTATGTTACAATTCATGTTACACTTTCAAGATTATGTCTTCATGCTTGTATAACACGTTTCATTTAGATCATGCTTACATGTTCATGTCACGTGACCCGTGCTTACACATGCGTCTAACGCAAGCACACGTATCGTTCAAGTAGTATAAAAAGTATCGATCCCACGAGGACTTAATACCTAAGCTATTAATTTTATGAGGTCAAATGATTACTGATATCTAACAGGTTGTTTGATTGATTTGAAATGGTGACGATTCTAAATTTAAAAACAAGTAAATAAAATTGTTCGAAAGTATGTTTTAAGAAAATTCAATATTAAAATCTATCTAGGGTTGTGATTTCTTCCAATATCATTTTAAAGATGAAGTGGTTATTTTATGTTTGTGTAATAAATCGGTTTACTAACCTGGAACACTAAATTATGCGAAAGCCTCTGTCGATGGTCAGACGCAAATACCCAGTTTAACCCAATTGAACCATATGTCTATGTCAACCAAATTATCTGGATTCATTAATTTTAAGTTCCAATTATGGCTACCCCCGCACGACAGGTATATGTCTATCCTGTAAGGAAATCTATTAAGGGTTATCTATCCTCAAGGAAGATCGTGGGCTATTAAGTCTAAGGCTGAAACCTAAAATCCCTATGTCTAGTTCATTTTAGATTTACCAGATCAATCTTATTAGTGGCCAATTAACAAGACGCATTAGGCTTAAGACTTAATAAGTAAACCTTTAAATTACCCAAACTATAAAATAACCCCTTATAAACCGGTGATATTAAAAGTCATCACAACCCCAGATAACTAATTTAGTTACAACACATAACTAGGGCTAGTAAAAACTTGAAAATAAAAGACATAAAGTAAAAATACTGAAAAATAGTTGCGGTAAAGTAAAAGCTGAAAAATAAATTGCAATAAAATAAAATGCTAAGGTAAAAGGATCAACATTTACTATTTACTATTTAGATATCTCCCATAATATAATATATAAACTTGTGATTATTTTACCAACCAACCATATAGGCGGTAACCTGATTAAGTCAAATTAAGTCCAACCAGCCATAAAGGCGGAACCAAAATAAACCTGCCATATAGACGGTAAGAAAATTTAATTACCAACCGACCAATCTGGCGGTATCCTTGATTAGTTAGGTTTAAACCAGATTAAAATGAATTACCAACCGACCAATCTGGCGATATCCTTTTTAAGTCAAAATTTAAATAGTGAATATATTATATTTAAGAGAGATTAATCTAAATAGCAATAGTAAAAGAATTACCTTTCACCCTAGCAGGGGGAAGTTACCTCCTCATGGTGAATAGTAAGAACTGTAAAAAGTAAAGAAAGTAAATTACTATTATTACAGAACGTAATTAAAATTAATTACAAAACTGAAATTAGAAGAAACTAAGAGAGAACTCCCTATTTACATGAGAGAATTTAGAGAGAATGGTACATCTAAAACTGAAACATCGAGCTGAATTTATAGGCCTCGGTAGGCCATTGGCGTCGCGACGCCAAGCCAGCGTCGCGACGCGCGTTGATCACTGACACATGTCAGCTTGGCTTCGCGAGATCGTGACACGTGTCACTCTTATGTCGGCAGTTGAATTATTGATGTCGGCAACATGTGATGGCGACACGTGTCCAGGTGCACGTTAGCGTGATTCGCTGAGATTTTGACACGTGGCAGAGTGCATTTTAGCGTAGATGGTGATTGTCGGCATATTAGGATGATGACACGTGGCATGAGCATTTTAGCAGATCGGCTGTGATGTTGACATGTGGCACGTCGCACGTTAGCAAAGTCAACTTTTCAGATTCTGACACGTAGACCCGGCGCACGTTAGCAAGGACTTGGCGCACGTTAGGCGTCGCGACGCGCCAAAATTACCAAAATACCCTTTTCCAATTTTCACTGTTTTGGTCCAAATCACCTCCAGAATGTCCTGAAACTTTATTTATCTACAAAATAATACAAAACACATCAAAATATTCACAAAACTCAAGAAACTATACAAAATATTAAGTTAATGAGTGGGAAATAGTGATAGATTTACCACTCATCACACCCCCAAACCTAACATTTTGCTAGTCCTCGAGCAAAACATAGACTAAAATAACATAATAAAATTTAACTAAGCCACTTTTGTAGGGATCACGATTACATTTAGCGTATGCAACAAGCCTTTAAAACCCTAGGTATCCCTAGTGGACGAGTTGTAGTCTCGTGAGGGTTTACAACAATGATACCCACAAACATTTTATAAAAGTAAAAAGGTAGTGAAACTAATGCACACAAAAGCAAAAAGACAAGAGAAAAGAGAATAAATATGTTAGTGACTAATCAGGTGAAACTTCTACTCCAAGTTACTAGTTGTTTTGTTTCATTCTAAATTACTGAATAAGTAAATTCTCCGATTATATTTACCATTCTCCATATACACAGCCAACATAATATTAAACAACTCATTTTTGCCCACGATAGTCATAAGTGCAGTTGATAAGAGAGTAATATTTTTTTCCTAAAGTTTTATCAGAATTCACACCTTTTGTAGCAATGGAATAATTTTCTGATTTTTCTGATTTTTTTCTTTGATTTTTGATTTTTTTTATTTATATACAATATCTTACATCTATGTAGCGAGTGTTGGGTTGGTGGCTCCCAAACCAGTTGACTTTAGGGCACCAGGTGTTAAGACACCCCTACGGACTTAATTACTCAAACTTCAGATATATATATTTTTGCAACATCATTGATCCATGTAGCTAGCTTTGGGCCAGTGACTCCCAAACCAGTTGGCTTTAGGGCACTAGGTGTTAAAACACCCTTACAGACTTAATAACTCAGATCTCAGACGTTTTTTTTTATTGCTTTTTGAGATGCCTCCTCCAATTAAACTAGAGCACTGAATATTACAAACTTTTCAATTATAACTCATGTCCGTATGTTTCCATGTATGTTGATAATATCTGCCAACTGAGCATATGGAGATCCATTTTAGTCAGTATTATGGAGAATTCACAAATTAAATAATTCAAAAGGAAATAAACAAAAATTAACTTGTTCTGAAATAGGTTTGAGATACGTCTTAGGAGTGGAGACTCCTTACACATCTATCTCTTACCAATTTCACATTTTTAGTCAAAATAAAAACACAAAAACGCAAAATATTTTTGTAATTTTTGAAAATTTCTCAATTTTTTTGTATTTTTCGAAAATTTTGGACTAAAAACAAAAATAATACACAAACTAAAAACAAGGTACTGATCAACTAATTCCCTCCCCCAAACCTAAATGAGACAATGTCCCCAATGTCTTAAACAGTTGAAGAAGAGTTTGGAAGATAATACCTGGTTAGCTGAAATTTTACAGGAAATTAAAAGTTAAGATCCAGATTAATCCGACGCCTCTTACCACGATCGTCTTTGGACCAATTTATCTTTGAAAGGATATGGTCAACTTGTGGTTCATAGGCTAAGAGTTGATCTATTAGATCTGAAGCAGTTCTGACAGTAAAGAGGAGTTCTTTCATAGGTTTTGACACGACCCATTTCTTCGAGCATCATCAAGAAACACATAAAGAAAATCATAAAATCCATCAACGTTGTACAGTCCAAGCGGTTTCTGGTGTATTTTCAGGTTCGCCCAAGATAGCACTATAAAAATTTCCTCCAATGTGCCCAAGCCACCTGGCAAAACAATAAAAGCATCAGCACGATTAATCATTTCTACCAATCGTTCAGACATACCTGACACGATCAGTTCATCTCCGTTTGATGATCCAATAAGATTTGCTTCTGCTAAGGGTTTTGTGATGATTCTCAAAACGTGACTGCCTCTTTACTGTACGGCCTTTGAAATTGTAACATCCCATATTATTTTAGTGAGTTGGGTGAATTTATTTTTCCGCGCGTGAGGCCGCGTCCAAGCGCGAAGTTTATTTTACAGTAAAATGGGAATTATTGCAAGGAAATAGTTATGAGATGTAATTAATTTAAATTTGAGGGGTTTAATTGAGACTTGCTCTAGATATTTTTTATACACATTTAATACACACACAAATAAATAACTAAATCCTAGAAGTTTCTAGGACACATGTATTAAATATATATATATTAATCACCCACACACGTGACACAATGGAACACACACATCTACCTAAACCAAACACACACACACTCACAGAATACCCAGGCAGTTCACAGTTTACGCACACAGCACACACATAGGGAAAACAGAAGAGAGAAATACAGAAAACAGAACAGGAAGAGAGCAGAGAGAGGAGGAATCGAAGAAGAGAAAGAGAAGGAGAGAATAAGAAGGCTGAAAGAGAGATAGACCGAGAAGAAAGTAGAGAAGCCGAGAAAAGAAATCAAGAGCAGTGACCGAAATTGAGAGAGAGAAGAAGATGATGCCGAGAGAAAGAGAGGTAAGTATACTATGTTCATAATTATCTTGAATTTAATTAATTTTGGCAAATGGGGTTGAAGGGAAATTCGAAAATTGGGTGAGACAGTGAGTTAGAACCGTGTCAATGGTAATTTAGATTCGGCCCCTAATGTGATAATGGAAGAAACTTTAAAAAATAAAGGAATTAAATTGGTTGGATAGTCTAGGTAAAGAATTGGTAAGAACCCTAGAATTTGGGATTCTTTATCTTTATGAGTTATGTAAAGTTATATGTGTGATTCTGAATCTTTTATTAACAAAATTTGGAAGAAATTAAATAGATTAAGAAGAAGAAAGGAAGAATCGACAGTGACAACCAATTAGGGAAAAATTTTGAATACATAATGAAACTGAGATTGGACATGTTAGGTATACTGTTGGTAATATAGAGTATAAAATCTTGGAAATAAATACATGAATGTATGAATATGGCAATAACAATAGTAATGGTGGTAGTATAAGACATGACAATAGAGATTGGGGTGAATGAGACAGTAGTAGAAAAAAAAAAAATAAGAATAGGAGAAGTAGGGACAGTAGAGTTGGTTTTAATTTGGTTTATGGGAAAATGGGTTAAAGAAAAGAAAGATATAAAGATGAAACCAAGAAGCAAGAGTGAGCATTGTATTTGAATGTGACGAATAAGTTAAGAATATGTTAATTGAAATAGTTATATATATAGATTTATCATTTTGAAAATGGTTAAGTAAAGTTAATGATAAGGTAATTGTTAATGAGAGGTTTTGAGTAAAAATATGATTATTCGAGTAACTGGATGAGTAGTTCGACGTACTATAGGTCTTGATGTAGTATTAATAGTTTAAAAGAAGCTGAAGATGTGATGTGTTTAATCAGAAATGTGTATGATAGTAGATATATCTATGTGATTTGGAATTTTTAATTTTCATGCATGAGTCTGTACCGATGTTTTGGAAGGCTTATTTGGTGATGTTTATGAATTATGAATGTGAAGTGCGGTTTGTAAGTTTGGTATGTTGCAATGAGATTGAAATATATACATATATAGTTATAATAGTAATGGATCCAGAAATGAGTAAGTGTTAGTATATGTATATGTATGATTATATAAGGTGATTAAGTAAGTATAGTCATGATGTGTATAATTGAACATGAGCATAAGTTTTGGCGTTTGTAAGGGTAAGTGCTGATGAATTAATACATTTGCTTATTTGAGTAATGTGTGTGTTATACAAACATTGTGGTATGATGTGTGGCTACTAGAAAGTATAAATGAAACTGTGTATAAAGGATTGCATGAAGAGAGTGATATGTAAATGTACTTCTAAATAAGAAAAAAATGGGAATTGAATATGTGTGTATGTAAATGATGACATGATTACGCCTCAAGAATGAGAATTGAAAACGCAATTGTGCAAATATGTGATGTGTGCATGTATATGGGTTATGATATAAGAATGATTCTTACAAATGTAAGAAATAAGATTGTCTAAGTACAAATATGAATTGATAAATTAGAATGAGGAAAGTTTGTATATGTATATTTTAGACAATACCAATGTATGTTATTTGAGCACATAGATCATAAGATAAATATTAGATGGAAGCATGTAAAGATTAGAATTTGTATGTCATATATGATATTAGAAATATAGGTAAGCATATAAGGAAGCATGACTAGGGTAAATGAAAGCATAAGAAAAGAATATGCATGTATGTGTGTTATGATTTTCAGAAAATTGAATGGGAGCTTAGTATGATTTTGAAATTCAAAGGTTTTAAAGAAAAGTTTTAAATACTTTTGAAAGAAAATATATTTCAGAAAATGTTTTACAGTTTTGAGAAACAAAATATGATTTTATGTTTTTCGGGGCATGGGGGAAAAACTCACCCCAGTATGTAACTTAAGATTCAGTTGGAATTGACGGATATCATATGGATTCGGGATTTGGGATTTGACCCATCCCAGCTGTACACTAATTGGAATTGACGGATTTAGACACATGTGCACATGTGGAGGACTGGGGGGACGCTCCTAGATCCTCAGTGTTCAGATGGTACATTCCTGGGCGGAGATGCGCCTACGGCGGAGATGCGCCTACGGGCGGAGATGCGCCTTCGGGCGGAGATGCGCCTACGGGCGGAGATTTGGTTTTCAGAAAAAAAGATTTCAGATATCAGTTTTTCAGAAAAGGAGTTTTCAGTTTTCAGATTCTCAGTAAACAGTTTTCAGAAACAAGATTTTAGAAATAGTTTCCAGAAACTAGAGATTCAAAGCATGATTTTAGAAAGATTAGTTTTATTAAGAGATTTTCAAACAAAGTTTCAGAAAGAGTTTTCAGAATGTAGTTTTTCAGAAAAGGTTTTTCAAAAAGTATTTTCCAAAGAAATGGCATAATTAAATATCAGTATATCTTATAGGTTAAGCATATAAGTCATACATTCTGGTTAATATATGAGATGCATATAGTTAACATTGAAGCATGATAGCATGATTACATCTATATGGATACATGATTGATGTTGTATGTATGGTATTTTGTATCATGATTACATCTATGTGATTATGATTAATGTCTGTGTGTATTATATGGTTACATAGAAGAAATAATTTGTAAGATACTAGCGTATGACAACATGATTACATATACATGTATGGTGTTATTGAGTTGAAAATAAGAAATTTGCAAAGGCATGTATTTATAGCATTTAAGCTTAATAAGTTCGAATATGAATATATGAAATTACAGATGTAAGGTACATTAGTTTGCATATGTTTATGATATTGTGATAATTTGTTATGTAAGTGAATTTATTTACGTGCGTGTGAAATATATTAATGACAGAATTAGTATATAAAATATAGATAATTAAAGACGAATGTTTAATAGAAAGAATATTATATAAATTCGATTTGATGATATTTCAATGAAATACAAGAAAAGGTAAGTATGATAAATAACCAGACTAGATTAGCAAAAAAATAAGTAGTTAAGTATTGAGATATCAGAGTAGTGCAGCAGAAACGTGATGGAGACTGACTTAATAGATGAGGATGTAATAACTTGATGAGTATATTTTAAATGCATGAAAATATAAATAGTAAACAGGATTTAAAGTTTGTGTATGATCAATTAAGGATACTGGTAACAAAGTAACATGCTTGCGAAATGATTAAGAAATAGACAGTTAGTTCAACCCAGTAAATGTTTGCTTGGTCACATAGACATCCAGGTTAATAAAGAAACAGGATGTGTCTGACGCGCAAGGAATGAACATAGTTACTTACTGAGTCATTATGACTCACACCACAACAATTTGTTAGTTTTACAGGTTGGTGACTTGATCGGTCAACCACAGACACTAGAGCTGGAGGAGCCGGATGGTAGCGTTGCAGTCAGCCAGTCACCAGGTCTTGGGGGAAATAAAGAGTCTAGTAATTTATGTTTTAGTTTGTATAAGTTGTAACGTGCTGAGCTTGAGTTTATTTTAGAAAAGTTTTTGTATATATGTATTTTCGGGCACGGAGCCCTGGTTGTATTATGTCTGCATCGTGTTTTAGTTGGGCCCTTAGATTGCATTAATGTTGAGATACCGGCTTGAGGCCGAGATTTTATTTTCAGGTTGTAAATGGATGCTGGCTATAGGCCAGGTTGCATGATGTTACGAATATATCATGCCGAAATTTTTCTAGAATCAGAGGCTTATGGAGATGGGTTTAGTCTGTCTCCTGCCGGTAACATCTCTGCTAAGGCGGGATGTTACAGAAACGATCCCCATTAGTCCAAGATTGCCTCCGCCATATACTAAGTGCATATTCCTTGCAGCTAAGACTCGACCCAATTCTTGTGCTGCCTCTACGTATTGTGGCTTAGTACCAACACTAGTACCGCAAAACACACATATGTTTTCAACTCGTCTTCTTGAAGTGGCTTCCATGTTTTACTCTGGATGTCTTCAAAAGTGTAATGATGAGTTAAATTTATAACACCTGAAAAGGGTGAGTAAAATAATAGCGCTAGTACCTGCCAAATGACAATTATTAGTTAAACAGTAAAATAAATCGTGATAGTAAAAAAGGTCTGGATCATGTCGGAGAAAACAAATTACAATTATTAGGAAAAGACAGAGAGATATAATATGTACAAGAAAATTAGCAGCTTGATTGACGTCTATGCATCAGGGACAAGCTTCCCATCCAATTTTCTTATAAATTGGCAAACATGGTCTTTTTGAGTCAGATTCCCAAGACTTAACTGTTGTCTTTCTTTTGGAATTGTGTATATAATCTGCGAATTTCGTGATACACAAATCCACAGGGATGCGTCTCAAGAGTTTTAGATATGTCATCCAAAGACTCCTTACTCAAGCCATCCCTAATGAAATTAATCTTATCTTCGCGGTTATCAGACACCATTCCTAAAGAATGACAACGAGTATCACAAAACAAACGAGCACATTTATAACAAACACACATTCTTTTGGCTCTTCACTTTTTAGCATATGTGCTCATTCCTAAACCAGACAGATGTGAAATAAAAGAGTCAGAAGACTCACCTGCCAATCGAACCCGTGCTTCAATTACCCAACAAATATCATTAGGAATACCTTTGATCATCAGTAACCTCATCCGTTCCAAGCAAGCTTTGTAGACTTTTATCAGAGATTTTTGAGGGAGAGAAGGAAATTGCTTGTGAAGATTTGCGAGAGCTTCTTCCATCGTGAAAGGACTTAATCTGCAAAAACTAAATACACAAAATTAAATCACACCAAATCACAATATATACACAAATTGCATGGGTTGCCTCTCTGCGAGCGCTAAGTTTAAAGTCGTCAGCTAGACTTGACTTCTCGATCGTTAAGTTGGATCTGAAAGTGTGACACTTTCTTTTATCGCTCAGATGATTCTCCCCAGTAGTGCTTAACACGCCTGTTTTTAACCTTGAAAGTTTTGTTGGAGTCAGGATCAGGTATCTCAACGGCTCTATCTGGTAAAATTTTGGTTATCACAAATAGACCTGACCACCGTGATTTTGGCTTCCATGGGAAGAATTTCACCCTCGATTTATTTAACAGTACCTTCTGCCCTGGTTCCAGTTGTATGCGCACTAACTTCTCATCATGTCTTTTCCTTGCATTTTCTTTGTATAATTTGGCATCCTCAAAAGGCTGATTGTGAAATTCCTCCAATTTGTTGAGCTGGTGGATCTTTTTCTCTTCTGTTGCTTGTAGTGCAAGAATTGGCTCTTTCAGTGCAAAAGACGCTTTATCTTCAGGCTCCACAGGCAATTGACATGTTTTAAGTTTGTCAGTAGAACTTTGCCTTGCATTGGAGTTCTGAATGGTACTGTGTATCACATCAAGTCTGAAACATTCCTCTTTCTTTTCATCATCTGGGAAATTCATGGCCTTGAAAACATTGAATGTTACTTCTTGGTCATATACCCTCATGGTTAATTCTCCTTTTTGTACATCAATAATGGTTCGACCTGTAGCCAAGAATGGTCTCCCGAGAATGATCGGCACGTCTGCGTCTTCCTCCATATCAAGGACAATAAAATTTGCTTGGAAAATGAATTTGTCAGCCTTGACCAGCACATCCTCAACTACGCCTCTTGGAAATACGAGCATTCTATCAGCAAGTTGTAGAGAGACTGAAGTGGGCATTGTTTCTCCAATCTGCAGTTTCCTGAAAATAGAAAAAGGCATCAAGTTAACATTTGCACCTAAATCACATAAAGCCTTACCAAAGTTATGTTCTCTTATGATGCAAGGAATGGTGAAACTGCCAGGATCTTTCAACTTTGGGGGAAGCTTCATCTGAATGATGGCGCTGCATTCTTCTGTCAATGCTACTGTCTCGTAATCTCCCAATCTCCATTTTCGTGAAAGAATGTCTTTCATGAATTTTACATAGTTGGCATTTATTCCAAGGCTTCTGCAAATGGAATGTTGATGTGCAGCTTTTTGAACACCTCCAGGAAACGAGCAAACTGCTTGTCCAGTTTTTTTTTTCTGAAGACGCAGAGGAAAAGGTGGAGGTGGAGTGATCTGTTCTTTTTCCTTTGCTTCTTTTTCCTCCGTCTGTTGCACTGTTTCTTTTGGAACTTCCTCATCAGTTGTTTTGGCTCCAACATCTTTGTTGATTTCAGTACCACTTTTTAACATGATGGCATGACACTGCTCATTCCCTATGTTCCTTGGATTTGGTTATGTGTTGCTGGGAAGATTCCCTGGCGGTCTGTAACTCTGAGCATTGGCCAATTGTCCGATTTGATTCTCCAATGCTTTGATGGAAGCAGATTGGCTCTGAAACGTAGCATCGTACCTTTTTAACTGCGTCAGCACTTCTGCTATTCCTGGTTCATTTACCTGCTCATGGCATTTGTTATGTTGCTGGAATCTAGGTGGTGGATAGTTCTGTTGCCCTGAATTGTTGCTCCATGAAAAATTAGGATGATTCCTCCACCCTGGTTTGTAGGTGTTGGAATATGGATTGTTCCCCTGTCTGTTGAAATTTTTGACAAAATTCACCGTCTCCTCAAGTTGGTTCGACTCTGGTGCTCCTCCATATAGTGAACTTGTGGATCCAGTGGTAAGAGTCTCCATGAATTTGCATATTTGATCCAGTTGGCACTGACTGCTGAATTGGCTCCACTTTCATAAATTCCTGCAATTCTTTGGATCATGCTCTTTCTGTTGGCCACAAGGAATTATTGTTGGCCATTTCTTCAATTAGTCCCAGACTTGATCTTCTCGATCTTTCGCCATTAAAGCTCCTCCAGCAGCAGCATCGATTGTGGTTCTCATTATTCCAGAAAGTCCATTATAGAAAGTTTGGACTTGAAGCCATTTTGGAATCTCATGGTGAGGACATTTCCGGAGCAAATCTTTATACCTTTCCCAAGCTTCGTAGAGAGTTTTTGAGTCTTGTTGTACAAAGGATGTGATGTCATTCCTCAGTTTTCCAGTTCTGGCTGGTGGAAAGTACTTTGCAAGAAATTTGGTGGCTAAAGTGTTCCAAGTTGTGATGGAACCTGTTGGTAGTGAATGTAGCCAAGCTTTAGCTCTGTCCTTCAAGGAGTATGGGAAAACACGCAGTCTCATTACTTCTTCAGCTTCTCGGTTGTAATTGAAAGTGCGCAAACTTCCAGGAAGTTGCTGATGTGGGCATTATGATCTTCAGTTGCATTCCCCCCAAAATGAACTGACTGCTGAATCATCTGAATGCATGTTTTTATGTCACCCGCATTTGCTGGTATGGGAGGAAGTACAATACAAGAAATGAGTCTGTCAACCATCGGAATGGTTCTGTCTCGAATGAGAATTGGTGGTGCAACCTCTAAAGGTTCAGGTTCCATGTTGACTAAAGCTTCTTGGCCTTCTCGCCTCGCCTTTCCCTCTCACTGTCTGATGGTTCTTTCAATTTCCGGGTCAAGCGTTGGAGTTCAAAGCTTCTGGTTCATCTCATGAAGTTTCTGAGAACCTGAAACACAAGAAAACAAAACAATAAGTAAAAAGAAAATTAGATACAAGTAAAACTATCTAACCTCTAAACTAATAGTGAAAGATAAATAAGTCCCCGGCAACGGCGCCAAAAACTTGACCGGTGCTTACACACGCGTATAACGCAAGCGCACGTATCGTTCAAGTAGTATAAAAAGTATCGATCCCACGAGGACTTAATACCTAAGCTATTAATTTTATGAGGTCAAATGATTACTAGTATCTAACAGGTTGTTTGATTGATTTGAAATGATGACGATTCTAAATTTAAAAACAAGTAAATAAAATTATTCGAAAGTAGGTTTTAAGAAAATTCAATATTAAAATCTATCTAGGGTTGTGATTTCTTCCAATATCATTTTAAAGATGAAGTGGTTATTTTATGTTGTGTAATAATCGGTTTACTAACCTGGAACACTAAATTATGCGAAAGCCTCTGTCGATGGTCAGACGCAAATACCCAGTTTAACCCAATTGAACCATATGTCTATGTCAACCAAATTATCTGGATTCATTAATTTTAAGTTCCAATTATGGCTACCCCCGCCCGACAGATTATATGTCTATCCTGTAAGGAAATATATTAAATGGTTATCTATCCTCAAGGAAGATCGTGAGCTATTAAGTCTAAGGCTGAAACCTAAAATTCATATGTCTAGTTCATTTTAGATTTACCAGATCAATCTTATTAGTGGCCAATTAAAAAGACGCATTAAGCTTAAGACTTAATAAGTAAACCTTTAAATTACCCAAACTATAAAATAACCCCTTATAAACCGGTGATATTAAAAGTCATCACAACCCCAGATAACTAATTTAGTTACACACATAACTATGGCTAGTAAAAACTTGAAAATAAAAGACATAAAGTATAAAAGACATAAAGTAAAAATACTGAAAATATTGCGGTAAGTAAAAGCTGAAAAGTAAATTTGCAATAAAATAAAATGCTACGGTAAAAGGATCAACATTTACTATTTACTATTTAGATATCTCCCATAATATAATATATAACTTGTGATTATTTTACCAACCAACCATATAGGCGGTAACCTGATTAAGTCAAATTAAGTCCAACCAGCCATAAAGGCGGAACCAAAATAAACCTGCCATATAGGCGGTAAGAAATTTAATTACCAACCGACCAATCTGGCGGTATCCTTGATTAGTTAGGTTTAAACCAGATTAAAATGAATTACCAACCGACCAATCTGACGGTATCCTTTTAAAGTCAATTTTAAATAGTGAATATATTTATTTAATGGAGATTAATCTAAATAGCAATAGTAAAAGAATTACCTTTCACTCCAGCAGGGGGAAGTTACCTCCTCATGGTGAATAGTAAAATTGTAAAAGTAAAGAAAGTAAATTACTATTATTACAAAACGTAATTAAAATTAATTACAAAACTGAAATGAGAAGAAACTAAGAAAAGAACTCCCTATTTACATGAGAGAATTTAGAGAGAATGGTACATCTAAAACTGAAACATCGAGCTGAATTTATAGGCCTCAGTAGGCCATGGGCGTCGCGCGCCAAGCCAGCGTCGCGACGCGCGTTGATCACTGACACGTGTTAGCTTGGCTTCGCGAGATCGTGACACATGTCATTCTTATGTCGGCAGTTGAATTATTGATGTCGGCAACATGTGATGGCAACACGTGTCCAGTCGCACATTAGCGTGATCCGCTAAGATTTTGACATGTGACAGGGTGCATTTTAGCATAGATGGTGATTGTCGGCATATTAGGATGATGACACGTGGCAGGCGCATTTTAGCAGATCGGCTGTGATGTTGACACGTGGCATGTCGCACGTTAGCAAAGTCAACTTTTCAGATTCTGACACGTAGACCCGGTGCACGTTAGCAAGGACTCGGTGCACGTTAGGCGTCGCGACGCGCCAAAATTACCAAAATGCCCCTTTTCCAATTTTCACTGTTTTGGTCTAAATCACCTCCAGAATGTCCTGAAACTTTATTTATCTACAAAATAACAACAAAACACATCAAAATATTCACAAAACTCAAGAAATTATACAAAATATTAAGTTAAATGAGTGAGAATAGTGATAGATTTACCACTCATCATCACGTCACGTTCCTCATGTTACAAATGTGTTGAACAGTTGAGTCACATTATCAAGTTATCGTGTAGTTCATATGCGTAGTCACAGTTTTTAGAGTATGTTTGCATGCTACATGTTCTCAAGTTATAGATTATTTTCCAAGACATGTATAAGGTTTTCAGGTCACACTAACATTGTCAGATTAAGTCATTATTTCATGACTACACTTTCATGTTTATGCTGGCAGTTATGTTTTCATGAATTAAGTTTACAATTCATGTATTATACTTGCATGTTTTCATAATATGTCAACACATTTTATTTTCCAAGTGTCATGCCCTATTTTATGTTCTCATGTAAAAGTATTTTCAGCATGTGCTGGCACTTATTTTTTCATGAATTAAGTTTACATTTCATGTATTATACTTGCATTTTTCATAATATGTTAACACATTCAGATGCTCGGGTCTAAAATCCATCTAATCATATGAACTCTTGAAGAACACGTTCACCAAGCTTCCATTGTACGGCCAGAGTATGCCGCAGGTAACTTCCACCCCAAAAGTTATCTCTTTGAGTATCACAAACCATCGAGGTCGTTCTTCATTCTACATAAAAGTCATTAGTAGTCGAGCCCTCATGGATTGTGTTGATGGTTTTGTTAGCTGGGCCATGTTCTTGTGAGGTTCCATCTCATTGTTGTTGTCGAGGTGATCGTTGGTCACTGTGATTGTCCTCTGGGTTGTATCATATAATCTCTCAAATGTCACATTCTTATTAAATATTCGACTATATATTTTAGCTTGAAACAATATACAGTTGCATGTCCGATATCATTTCAGCAGTGACAAAACTTATTAGCATTTTTGTGGGGGGACACCATTGGGCGAGGCATCTCAAAATATTCTTTGCGTCGTTCCGTCGTAAAAATTCTATCTCGGGTGTCTAAAAGTTATGCATAGACAACGAAAAGGTTCAATTTCGAATGAAATCCATCATTCCTTTTTTTTTTTAGTGATTGGGTGGTTGGCGAGGTAATCTTGTTTGCCCTCATCCCCACTGTTGTCATGACCTTTATCGATCCCTATTTCATTTTTGATATTCGAGCTCCATTCTCCGCTTCTTTTATCATTAGCATATTTCTTCGAGTCAAACGTCTCTTCCATTGGGATATATTATTGTGATCGCTCATAGAATTCGTGTAGCGTTCTCATTGGGGACTTTTATAGGCTTTTGTAAAGTCTGCCACTCTTATCCAAGCATGTCGAGACCGCCGTCAACACACTCTCATCTGATGGCCTGTCGACATAATTCTCTTCCCTTAAAAAAATGAGCCAAGTACTCACTAAGCTACCCGCCTTGTATCTGATAGATCGTCGCGAGGTGACACAGTGGGACCAGTAGTCTTCTGAGAGTCTGATATTGTTATAGGAACATATCTTGACATTACTCCCAGCTAGAAATACTCATCTTCAGCAGAACTCACAGCCATTTCTTGGGTACCTCGCCTAACATCATCGGGAAACACTGACACTTGAAATTGTTGTTCATCATTACCAAATCCATCTGAATGTTGAAGGCATCCAGGTGGCTGAACATGTCACTCATTGCTTTGTAGTTGGGGATATTCGACATCACGAAGTGATCAAGTAGTAGTTCATTGGCGATTTCCCAAATGAATGGGCTTTCCTTAGTGTATTTGTTTGTGGGCCTTACTTGTGTGCCACGTTGCTGTTCTAACATCTCTAGGCATCGTACGAGCTCCTAAACGTCATTATCATGCCTTTTGAGGTATGTGTTACTGAACCCCTCCGCGATCGGCCGCCCGAATATGACCCGTGGTCCGCAAGACATCAGGGGTTCGAATGATTCTAGGTGTTTCGCCCTTGCTACTATAGTGATCTACTTCGCATGTCCCTTCGTTGGTCCTGATCAAACCTTGAGTGTTGAAACGCTTCTCTGTGGTCGTATATTCAACTGGATGTCGCTGGACCCCTTCCATGTTTGATGGAAAGTAGGCCGACTGTTAGTCTCTAAGATCGTTAATAAAAATAAAAATGACTGTTGTTATTACCTCGACGCTCGAGCAAGCTATTCCTTGTGTGTTCTTGTCCCCTGCCATCGTTGATGCCTTGCTCGCTGTCACCAACATGATTTCATGGTGATTGTCGCTGAGAACGTCCGCAGCCAATCCAGCGATTTCGTGAGCTCCTTGTGGTTCCCTTTTATACCGCTCGCGTTAGGGTTGATTTGGGCCAATTATTGCATAGTCTGTAATACTTCACACATGGTATTATTCATCTCATTCTGCCTTTCAATCCACATCTGGAGGTTGGGCGAGTGGCCTTTATTATTTCGCCTTATGTCCTTGGGTCCAGGCCTGTCGTTTCCTTCCCATCGAATTTCTTTCGAGATTAGGAATCATGAGAGGTGAATCATCGTCATCAGCTGGCGAAGGTCTATGGCCGACATTGTTGTTCGAAGCAACGCAGTTGTTTCCTTTTCTTCGTAATTTTCCATTGAAACTGAAATACACTTTATGTAAAGGGGGTCGTTCCTCTAGCACCAAAATATTGATGGTGAAAATGGGTCAACACCGAATTCCGATAAAGTAAATGGAAAGAACACAATTTTTAACGTGGTTCGACTAAAACAAATGTCTATATTTATGACACATTCACAAAGTGGTTCTTTACTCCCAGATATAAGAGAGTCAAAGTAATAAAATAACCTGGTAAGTCCGGGGTTGATCCACAGGGAATAGATTTAGTAAAATAAAATAATAATTTGAGTGAAAATAAAAAGACTGAATTATTTAAAATGATTGATAATTTTTAAATTGGACTAAAATAATAAAATAAAAAATTGAGGTTAGGGGATCAACTTTTAATATTTCAAATTTTGAAATCTTACTTTTTATAATATATAAAATCTCATTATTAACCAGTTAATTTATTTCAGGAATTAATTATGCTAAAATATATAAAACCAGCCATAAAGGAGGTGATAACATTTGTCTATAACAAGTACATTTATTTACTCAATTATGTCAAATAAATAAAATCAACCATATAGGCGGTAACAAAGTCTGTCAATAATTAATCCAGATTTAAATTAAATATTAATCTTTAGATTATAATTCATATATTATAATATAAGTGACATTAATCTATATTCTCATATTAAGAGCTTCATCATTTACCCCAGCAGGACGAAATTAGCTACTCATAATTTGAATAAAAACTTACATAATTTTATTACTGAAAGAAAAAAATTACAAGAAAGTTTAAAAAAATAAAACACACAAGAGTTGTAGCTCCACGAAACTTCATAGAAAACTATAGAAATCCTCACTAAAGAAATGAGGTGCTGAACACCTCTATTTATAGGTGAGATGCTCAGCACCTCTCTTACAAATTGCAAGCAAGCTTTTTAATTTTCAATGACAACCCACGTGGGTTGTCATTGAAAATTTATTTATTTATTATATATATATATATATATATATATATATATATATAATATATATATATATATATATATATATATATATATATATATATATAAAATCTTGATGAGACCTCCAATATAATATATATATATATATTATATATATATATATTATATATATATATATATAATTTTGGTGTGTCCTCCAAAATAATAATAATAATAATACATGTATGAGTAAATAAATCATAAGCTCATTTTTTTGTCAATCTAAACACAGTGAGTGTTTTCATTGTCCGATTTGAATCTAGTTGTCATGCTTTTTTGGGTTTTCTGAGTCCTAAAATTCAGATCTCATATCTATTTTTCTGGTTGAGCTTCCGAAGTATTATTTTACCTACATAATAAATAAAAATCACAATAAAAGATAAATATATTTATTATTTTACAAATATGCTAAATTAATGGGATTAATGAAATTGTAAGTGTAAAATGATTAGTTTCTCTTTTATTAAATGTCACTTTTTAGTGTCCATCACACCTCAAACCAGCTTATTACTAGTCCCTAATAAATTAAGCGAAAACTAAAAAAATATAAATTCTTATCCAAGTTAGTAATTATTTTATTTCTTTCTAAATTATGAAATAAGTAAATTCTCCTTTACTTTTTACCCTTCTTCCATAGACACATAAAATAAAGTATCAATCAATTCATTGTGCCCACAATATTAACAGGACTTGTTGAAAAGAAAGTAATATTTTTGTCCTAAAATTATATGAGAGTCCACACATTTTTGGCAATGGAAGTTTATTTATAAATATAAAAATAGTTTTTTTTTAATAGAAATACATCTTCAATCCTTGTAACGAGTTTTAGGTCAGTGACTCCCAAACCAGATGGCTTTAGGGCACTAGGTGTTAAGACACCCTTACAGACTTAATTGCTCGGATCTCAGATGTTAAAAAGAAGAAGTGTCTGATTTCCTTAAGCTTTTTTCTTTAACCCATGTAATGAGCTTTGAGCAAGTGACTCCCAGACCAGTTGGCCTTAGGGCACTAAGTGTTAAAACACACATACAGACTTAAGTGCTTGAGTTAAAGAGTCTACGAAATCGAACTTATTCACACACATTTTTTTAATAAAACAACTCAAACTCTACCATTTTACGCGAACAATCACTACTTATTGAGGCAAGATGTCTGGTTACTAAGTAAAAGCTTGATTATTATTATTATCATTTTTAAAAAAAATTAACTCAAACGCTACCGTTTTACGGGAATTATCACTGCTTGCTGAGGAAAGATGTCCGGTTATTAAGTAAAAGCATGGTTTTTTTTTAAATAAAAACACAAATTCCATTGCCTTTAGGTGCTACCTCCAATAAACTAGAGAACTGAATATTAAAAAATTTTCATTTATAATCCACGATCATATGTTACCGTGTATGTTGATAATACCTTTCAAATGAGCATATGAAGATCAAAGTTAACCAAAATTATGGAGAATTCATAAATTTAAATGATTCAAAAAGAAAGGAACAAAAATAACTTATTACAAAACATTGAGATGCATCTCAAGAGCAAAAATTTCTTACACTGCCATCTCTGAATAATAATTCCACTTAGTCAGTCAAACATTTGTTGTTGGTTTGCGTGTAGTCTTTTTTTTTGAAAAAACACAAAAGAAAATCAATACAAAATATTTTTTTTACACACAAAATAACAACAAAGTAAAATAACACAAATGTTTTTTTTTTTTTTACATAAAACAACAACAAAAAAATGAAAATATTTTTTTTAAAGAAAACACAACAATAAAACATAAAAACGATAACTATCTAGTCAAC
>SKCR01044870.1:0-47969 GCA_019454045.1 Zanthoxylum bungeanum | reverse complement strand
CCATTAAGGACTTCATGCCTTGAACAGTAGTTACTCCGATTTTCATCGAGTTTTACTGTCCTCCCACTTACCACTGCATATCGGTATTCCTCTAAGGAAGACCGCATGGTGAGCAACAATTACAATTGTTCTCCAGTGAGTTGTATAAGTACTATACTTATGGTTTTCCCTAGGATAACCTATATTTGGCACTTATCCGATTTAGGTTTTAGTTTGGCATCATCCAAACATATGCCCAGCATACCCAAATCGTTAGGAGTGAGAAACCTTGTTTCTATCCCTGTGATATCCAATATGAAATATGTCATATTGATTTTCATGGAACCTTATTCTAAATAAGTTTTGCACTGTTAATGCATATCCGTTGAAGGAAACGATTGCTCAGAGCGACTCATGATAATCCTTATCATGTCCAACAAAATTCGGTTTCTCCGTACGGACACACCGTCAAACGGACGTATCTCGGGAGGAGTCCTCATTTGAAAGAATATTATACTCTTTCAAGTATTTGTGAAACTTATTGCTTAAGTATTTTCATCATGTTCATCACGTGATGTTTTATATACTTTAGCTGATCTGTTTGTCTACTTCGTGTTGAAACTTTAAAAGTTTCTGATTTGTGTTCTTCAAAAGTAACACATAACCATAACGTGATGCCACATCCGTATAGGTCACGAAATATTCCATCCACATCTAGCCTAGCTAGATATGGGCCCAGTAACTTCACTATGAATAGGGCTTACAGATCGATGGCATTTATCACTATTACCAAGTAAATAGTATTTTAGGTACTTTACCTAAAGAACTAGATTCGTAGACTTTATTTGAATAATCAAATCAGTCCTAGTACACACTTTTCAAAAGTGTGGATATACGAGTCTTGTTTATTGTGTCCTAGACAACAATGCCACATTCAAGTTTCATATGATCAGATCATATGCTATTAGTTTGTCATATTATATGTTCGAGATTTTATTTATATTCAAAATAAATACTGTTATTCACATCTAATGTGTTATCTCAATGTCATCTTTATATAATGAAACACTTTAGTGTTCTAGAATATAAAGGTTTATCCATAATGGATTTAAACACTGATATAGAGATAATGTTTCTAGTCTAAATAGTTACATTATAACAGTTTCCTAATTTAAGTATATACCCGAAGGTAGTTCCTAAATTTAGGTATCTATGGTCGAAACAGCGACTTTCGTACCGTTTCCGATTCGCAGATTAACCTCAGCTTGAAGTCAGTATCCTGCTCACAGCAGATTCTGAGCATCAATGCATATATTTTATGTACCACACTAAGTTTTTAAAATCCAATTTCAATACTAGTAGTGAACATAATAATGACGAATATATTTAAAGTCAGAGCCTTGCTCTTTCTTTAATTCCTTCATGTCTGCCATATCCAAACCGGTAGTCATTTTGGGATATGTTCTTTATCTTCCGGAAGATTATACTGATCTTGCCTTTACCTTTTTCAATATTTCAGCCTTCGGCAAGCCTTGGGTTTCTAGAATATCGAAGTAAGGTGCGCCTTGCGCTATTAGCCTAATTGTAAAGTTTGACTTTATCTCCTTGAGAATAGTCATTAACTCTCCAAGAGTTATTAATTACAATTTTAATACTTCATAAATCTTAACATAGATTTATGACATGTATGGTGGATTAAGCACTTTAAGTTATCATCACATAAATCTTCCAAAGATTATGCTCTACTATTTGCTTAATTCTAGGCTTAGGCATAATATGTTATTTTATCAAATAAAGTAACTTATTATTTATTTCCAGGACCATCTTGAAATTATTCCCAATTTGAAAATTAAACCATTTAAACATTTTAATCCAAGATTATGTTTTAAATATCCAATTTTTCAATATATCTTGATTTTTAATAGTCCAACTATTTAATCAATTATTAAGGTACTAATTATAATGATTACAATAGTCTACTATTTAATCAACTATAATTCAATAGATTAAAATCAATTATATTGATTACTATAATCCAATATAAAATCAACTATAATTGAATAGTTTGAATATTAGTCCAACTATTTAATAAAACAATGATTTAAATATTAGTCTAACTGACATTTAAATCATAACGACGAATGATATTTGATTGAGCGTGTATGGCAAGTAATTTGAACGAGTATTGCAAATTCAATTCTTGCCTCCCACTATTTTTCGGCGAGCCTCTAACCCTCTGTCGAGTACTCAGGAAACCGCGTTTCCTAGTGGGCTAGGATCCCGTTAAATAACACACAATCTTGACTTTGGCCAAAAAATTGTATGATATTTAACTAGGTAGATCTCTCAGATCAATTGGATCCAATCTAATTCCTAGATCCAGTAGGCGGATATCCAAATCCTTAACATATATCTTATATATGTCAATACATCCAATGTATTGCCTAACCTTTTTCCTCTGAATCAACTAAGCCTTAGCTTTGGCACAACAAGCTTAATGATCCCAGTCAAGCGCGACCCATTGACCATGGAAAGCTTCGTAATCAATGTCGATGGACAAGAAGTGGTCTTGACTTTGGCCAACAAACCACAACTTGGACAGGACACCAATGTAGAACAAAACTCTCGTGATTCAAAACACATCTTCGATGGACAAAGGGCTTGACTTTGGCCAACAACCCAATGCCAATCTAGGATCTTGAGTATGAATCACTCAATGGAAGGAAAAACGCATGATATTTGTTGAGGGTATTTCACGTGCATATTGGCTACCAATTTATTATCTTTGTTAAGGTCTCATCATCATACCCTTAAACATGCATTCTAAATACATAATAAAGCGCATATGTAAATAAACAATAATGATATGCGGATGGATACTTAACACATTGATCCTAGATCAAATCTCTCTTTTGCTCTCTCATAACTAGCACTTGTATTACTTCTACCTTTACACTACACTTCTAAAGAAACCTCATATACATTGAGGGGAATAGATGAGAAGAGAATACAAATAGAATAGAGGTGATAAGGCTGGACACACAGGTCCAATTTAATAAATCGAATTTATTACAATAATTTCCAAAATTGCCCCCCCCGAGTACTAATCCATCCGATATACACTATTCATTCATCACAACCAAGTATTCACACAAGCATGTTATAAATCAATCTAATCAAATTAATTAATCTGATAATTAGTGATCATCCAATGTTCAAACAACGATTTGATTTTGATCGAGTCAAACTCGTTTTGCGAATAAGTACTCAAAGTACGAATTCTCGAATTAAATTAAACTACGTCATTAAATCCAATTTAATATGCATTCAATTCTAATTGTTATTTAATTCCAAATTAAATATTACACTTTAATAATAAACCTTTTACGACTTAAATTCCAAATTTAATCTCAACGCGTCTCAAAGACCGATTAACGTCCAACGTCAATTCAATTAAAGTCCAATGGGCTTTTAATTGATTCTTAAGGCGTGGACTTTTGGTCAACTCGGGTCAAACCGAATAACCAAAATCCAATCCGGGATTTACCCCATACGCCCATAAATCAATCTTGGCCCATTAGGCCCAATTAAACTTTAAAGGTTCATTAAATCGCATTTGGGCTTTATGGAGGCGGTTTTGGGCCCAATTGGATCCAATCCAATTTGCCTAAACCTAACTTTGTACAACAAAGCCCAACAAGCCCAATGACAACTTTAAAAGCCAAAATCCAATTTCAAGGCCCAATTAATTAAATACAAAAATCCAATTTCACATTCAATTAACCTAAAGTGTATTACATGATTAATTACCCAAATTAACATTTCTAAAATATTAATTTTTACAATTAATCATGCACTATTTCATTATCACATGCCCACACATTTAATGAAAAATCAAACCCATTTTCATGCTTCAAAGTCTTGGCAATTTGGGGATTTTATGTCCGATTCAAATTCAATCCAATCAATTACACAATCGACATTAAATCCTATACCTAAATGATTTCCAATTCATCTAATGAACAAAAAATCAAAATTCCAAGACAATTAGGACTTATCAAATTCGGCCACCATAAGCAATTGGGGGAAAATGATCCAATCACATTTTCATGAAATTAATCCAATCAATCTTCAATTCAACTATATTTAAGCATACTTAATCATCCAATTTCATAAAATCATGCTCAAATTAAAATACCCAATTTATCATTTTAGGCCAACTTTAATATTTGGGGAAAAATGTTTCAAACATTAATTCATGAAATTGATCTAATCAATATTCAATTAAACATGTATTAAGCATACTTAAACATCCAATTTATTCAAATCATGCTCAAATACAAAATACCCAAATTTTAAGCCCTAAACTTTCATGCTTGAACCTAGGCTCTTGATGCCATTGTTGGTTTTATCTAGGTCCCAAGATCATCAAACAAGCATGAAGATGTGTGAAATATATATCAAAGAAGTTGCGGAATACTTACATTGATCTGTTGAGACGATTTGAAGACAACAAAACCATTTTTTTCCCTCCAAGGTGGCGCCAATAGTGTGCAGTCCACTGCTCAAAAATTTCAGTTTTGAGTCTTCAAGAATCCAAGATTTCGAGCTCCAATCTTCGTCAAACGATTCCCGGCTCGTGGGTGGGTTTCCCTAACACATTCGTATAACTCTCGGTGTGCTAGCACTTGGCTATTTTGCCACAAAACATACCCAAAATGCCATCATCATTCACGCCCAAGCAGTGCAGTCCACTGCCTTTGGGCGTGAGTTTGGAGAGGGAAGAGAGATGAGATTTTGTGATTTTTAGGTTAAGGGAAAAAGTGTAAAACATTTCATTTATATAATTTCCAAAATTACTAAAATATTTTACCATTTATTTTCTTTTCCAAAAAGAAAAAAAACAAATGTAATTAAATCATTTTACCCTTGGTAAAAAGTGAAAAGGAAAAGTATTTCACTTTTCCAAAAAGTCAAATTCTTTTCCCCCCAAAGTTTTCCCTCCAAATATCAAAAGTCAAAGTCAAAGAGTCAAAGTTACTTTTCCAAAAAGTGTTTTGACTTTTATGACTTGCGATGTGATTTACGATGCGACTTGCGGCACGTGATTCAAAATCGACGTAACTTCGCAAACACATTCCGAGCTCGGTTTCGATAATTCTAAATTAACAATTTTCTCGATGCCTCGTTAATAAATCCAATTTACTAATCACGTCGCTCGAGAATTAATTCTAAATTAATTCAAGTGCCCGAATTAAAATCTAATTTTAATTCCTAATCGAAATCCAATTTCGTTTAATATATCGAATCTATTATTTATCGATTAATTCCAAATTAATCGTTCTCTCTCTTTAAATTGATATTTTATCCCAGATAAAATATCTCCGTAATTAATCCTAGATTAATTTTCTCTCTCTTCAAATTAATCCCATATTAATATATAATGCGAGTCATACGTCATCGGTGTATCATTGGGAAGCGACCCATGAGATCTCCGGATATGTTGGTAGTAAATTCGGTCGTCGGACTATCCGAACACGTAAGTACCAAGTACTACGTTTTACCGATTTACAAGACAAGGTTGGCCTCTAGCAAAGCGCCATGCCTACCCCATTCTCCGAAAATATCCTTAAAGGAATATGTGATCTATATCAGGCGTAGTATACGTAGTATTGCGTATTTCGATCCAGTATCGGATGATCACGTGCTAGGCCTGGGGCTGGATATGTGTCTGCCCCGTACGAAGCACATGTCGGATGTCTGGTATCTAGTCTCAATAATCAGATATACATGACCGAGTCATAATATCCCGATAGCCGCGCAGCATATAACAGCACTAATACCGTATCCTACGTGACCATCATCTTCATATGACTGGAGTGACACTTCCGTCTTGACATCACACCCAATACACTACGATTCTCAATATACCCAGCATCGGCGTACACAGAACCTGTTAAAGCCCTGGACGACCTCAACTAAAGTACATTGATTATCGCAAGTATTAGCGGTGGAAGTCTCAAGTTAAGACCAAATACACCTACCCTGATTGCAGACTCCCATAGACACAAGGTCATACTACCAATGAGATTCTGCGGTGGTCTAATCCAGAGCGAAGCTGTTTCCCGTACCATCGGTGAAACACAACCTCCTACACTTGCCTGAGTATCCTATACCCAGATATATGAGAACTATGCTGTTATGTCTCATATAACACGCACAAGTGTAATACTAGTCTTTTACGCATCTATCGATGTCCAATCTCGACAATGCTCCGACTATGGATGTTTAATGATTTATCCTTCGTTGATTGATAATGTCTCATATCATTCTCAATCTAGGAATAAATCATAAGGACCTCTCATCATTTATATATCTAAGGTGATCTAATCACAAATGATAAGAGTGCAATCTCCTTTGTTACATGGTTAATTTGTACAACAACACTATGATCTGTACAAATAGTGACGCTATGGGTCATAACTGTCCAACAATCTCCCGATAACTGATAACTAGTCTCTATAATCGGATAAACATGACCTAGTCATATTATCCCGATAGCTGCAGCATATTAGAGCACCAGTTCCGTATCTTACGTGATCATCATCTCCACTATGACTGAAGTGACACTTCCATCTTGACATCACACCCAATACACTACGATTCTCAATATACCCAGAAGAGGCGTACACAGAACCGATTAAAGCCCTAGATGACCAAAACCAAATTATATTGATTGTCGCAAGTATTAGCGGTGCAAGTCTCAGGTTAAGACCAAATACACCTACCCTGAAGCGGACTCCCATAGACACATAGATATATTTCCAATGGGATTCCGCGGGGTCTATCTAGAGCGAAGCTGTTTTCCGTACCATCGGTAAAACACAACCTCCTATCGCACTTGCATAAGTATCTAATACTTAAACATATGAGAACTGTGCGGTTATGCTCCCACAACGCGCAAAAGTACAATATTAGTCTATTCCGCATTATCGATGTCCAGTCTCGATAATACTACGACTAGGGATGTTTAATGATTAAACATTTATGGATTGATACTGTCTCATAGCATCTCAATCCGGAACTAATCATAAGGACTTCTATCATTTATGTATCTTGGTAATCCAATTACAAATGATAAAAGGGCAATTTCCTTCGTCACGTAGTTAATTTATACAACAACACCATGATCTGTACAAATAGTGATGCTATGGGTCATAATTGTCCAACAACTCAAACAAACAATTTGATCAAATCATGCTCAAATCAAAAATACCCAAATTTTAGTATATAAACCCTAATCAAATTTCATGCTCAAATAAGTTCCATGATACCATTGTTGGATTTCTAAGTTCATCCCAAGATCAATCTAAGCATAAAATCATGTGAATACAAGAAGAAGTATAACGGAAATGTACTTACAACGAAAGGATATAGGATGTGTTGATCACAAAAATTTTGCTCCCTTTGAAAGTCTCCAAGCTTTATTTGAAGATGATGTCCAAGCTCCAAGCTTTAAGAATGAATTCCAAGCTCTTGGGAAAGGTTTCCCTATCACCTTGATATAATTCTTCAAGTGCTAGCTTTGGAAAAATTTGCAACAAAATTTTCCCTTTATGCTTTAGTGAGTTTCAGCCAATTAGAAGTTTGGAAGAGAGAGAGTTTTCAATTTTGTAAAATGTTGATCACTAGTGTAAATGATTTCAAAAATCAAAATAAGATATACCAAATCTCAATATTTGGTAAAAGTCTTTCATCACATCAACTTGTGTGTTTTACAAGTTACCATCAATTCCTACACTAACTTCCATCACCATAAAGGTAAATGATTGACTAGTGATGTGACTTGAAGTGACTTATGGGCCCCACTTGAATTAAAAATCCAAGTGGGCTTGCAAACACTTCCGGGCTCGGGTTCATTAATTTCGAATTAATGAATTTTCCGTTGTGACGTAATTAAATCAGATTTAATTAAATAATTGTGCCTAGCAAAATTACTATTCACATCGCTCGCGAATTAATTCTAAATTAATTCATTCGCCCGAATTAAAAATCCAATTTTAATTCCGTTATGAAATCTAATTTCATTTAATATATCAAATATATTATTTTATCGATTAATTCTAAATAATCGTTCTCTCTCTTCAAATAGTATTTTATCCCAGATAAAATCTCTCCGTAATTAATCCCAGATTAATTATGTTCGAATCATACGTCGTCGGTGAATCTTCGGGAAGCGACCCATGATATCTCTTGATATGTTGGCAGTAAATTTGGTTGTCAGATTATCTGAACACGTGCGTAGCTGGTACCACATTCTTACCGATTTACGAGATATGGTTGGCTTCTAGTAAAGCACCGTGCCTACCCAATTCTCTAATCTATGTCAGGCATAGTATACACTGTATTACGTATTGCGATCCAGTATCTGATGTCACATGCAAGGCCTGAGGTTGAAATAGTGTTTGCCCCGTACGAAGCATATATCGGATCACTAGCAACTAGTCTCTTTATTCGGATAATCATGACCTTGTCATATTATCCCGATGGTTGCGACACATTAGAGTTCCAGTTCTGTATCCCTATGTGATCATCATCTCCATATGACTGAAGTGATACTTTCGTCTTGACATCATATCCAATACACTACGATTCTCAATAAACCCAGAAGAGGCGTTCATAGAACCTTTTAAAGTCCCGGACGACCAAAACCAAAGCGTATTGATTGTCGCAAGTACTAGCGATGTAAGTCTCAGGTTAAGATCAAATACACCTACCCTGATTCGGATTCCCATAGACATATAGTCATAATACCAATGGGATTCTGATGGGTCTATCCAGAGCGAAGCTATTTCCGTACCATTGATAAACACAACCTCCTATCACACTTGCATAAGTATCCAATACTTAGATATATGAGAATTATGTTGTTACGCTTCCATAACACGCATAAGTACGATACTAGTCTATTGTGTATTATCGATGTCCAGTTTTGATAATACTACGACTAGGGACATTTAATGATTAAACCGTTATGGATTGATATTGTCTCATATCTTATAATCCGGAACTAATCATAAGGACTTTATCATTCATATATTAAAGTAATCTAATTACGAAATGATAAAATGCAATTTCCATTGTCACATAATTAATTTGTACAAAAACCATAATGTCTTTTACAAATAGTGATGTTATTGGATGTGATGTCAAGACGGAAGTATCACTTCAGTCATATGGAGATTATGATCACACGGGGATACAAAACTGGTGCTCTAATGTGTTGCAACCATATGACAAGGTCATGATTATCCGATTAAAGAGACTAGTTGTTTGTGATCCGATATATGCTTCGTTCGGGGCACACGCTATTCCAGTCTCAGGCCTAGCATGTGACATTAGATACTAGATCGCAATATGCAATACCACGTATACTACGCCTGACAAAGATTATATATTCCATTAAGAATATTTCTGGAGAATTGGGTAGGCACGGCGCTTTGCTAGAAGCCAACCATGTCTCATTAATCGGTAAAAATATAATACGAGGTACGTACGTGTTCGGATAGTTCGACGGTCAGATTTACTGCCAACAATCCAGGGATCTCTTAGGTCGCTTCTCGAAGATTCACCGATGACGTATGATTCGAATATAATTGATCTGGGATTAATTACGGAGAGATTTTATCTAGGATAAAATACTATTTGAAGAGAGAGAACGATTAATTCAGAATTAATCGATAAAAATAATATATTCGATATATTAAACGAAATTAGATTTCGACGCGGGCAAACGAATTAATTTAGAATTAATTCGCGAGCGACGTGAATAATAATTTTACTTGGCATAATTATTTAATTAAATTTGATTTAATTACGTCGTAGCGAAAAATTCATTAATTCGGAATTAGCGAACCCGAGCCCGGGAGTGTTTGCGGGCCCACTCAGATTTTGAATCAAGTGGGGTCAACATGTCACATCACTTGTCACTTTAATTACTTTTGGTGCTGGGTTTTGGTGAGAATGATGATGGCTTGTTTTACACTACAAATTGTGTAAGAAGTGATTGACTTTTACCAAATGTTTGGTAAATCTTTATTTTGATTTTTGAAATCAAATAAACAAGTCAATACACACACATCTCTCTTACACAATTCACGCCACTTTGAAGTAAAAACTCTCTCCCTATTTTCTTCCATTTTCGTAAGCTTAAGGAGGAAGAAGAAGATTTTGTTGCAAAATTTTCTTAGAGCTAGTACTCAAAAGGATCATTCAAAGGTGATAGGAAAACCATCCCAATAGTTTGAAATCAAGATCAAAGGCTTGGAGCTTGTAGATCAACCTTCAAAGACCACCTTGGCCGAATTCTTGGAGTAATTTTTGTTCTCAACACTTCCATAATCCGATCAAAGTAAGTATGATTCCGCCATATCTCCTTTTGTATTCAAATGTTTTTATGCTTAAATTTGATCTTGGGAATGCCTTAGAAACCAACAATGGTATCATGGAGCCTAATTTAAGCATGAAAAAGATTAGGGTGAAATTTGGGTAAATTGGATTTGAGCATGATTTAACCAAATTATTTGTTTGAGCATGCTTGTATATGGATAACTTGGAGTTATAAATGATCAATTTTAAGAAAAATTAATTGGATCAATTTTTGCCCAAAATATAGGGTGGCCGAATGCATATCTTTCCCTAAAGTCATGGTATTTTTTGTTCTTTTGATCATTGGATGAGTTTGAAAACTTGGGAAATGTTGATTTGAAATTCAATCGGATTGAAATTGGAATCGGACAAAAAACCCTACCATTGTCGTGACCTTCAAAGCATGAAATGAGATGATTCTTTGTTTCAAAATGTTGGACATGAGTTGAACAAATTAATACATGATTAATTGATTAAATTAGTATTTTGGAAATATTAATTTAGATAATTAATTAGTGTAAAGCACTTTAATTAATTAAATCATGATATTTGGAATATTAAAATTTAATTAGTTGGGCTTAATTTAGAATTGGGTTTTAAATGTTGTATTTGGGCCTAATGGGCTTGGTTGGGCCAAGTAGGTTTAGGTCAATTGGATTGGATCCAAATTGGGCCTAAACCATTCCATTAAGTCCAAATATAACTAATGGACCTTTTAATGTTTAATTGGGCCTAATGGGCCTAAATTGGTTTCTTGGCAAATAAGGGTGATTCCTTGATTGGGCTTTGGTATTTGGGTTTGACCCATATTGACCAAAGTCCAAGCCTTAAGAAATTAATTGAAAGCCCATTGGACTTTAATTAAAATACATTGGATGTTAATTGGGCTTTGAGACCCATTAAGATTAGATTTGGAATCTAAGTCGTTAAAGGTGCACTAGAAAGTGTAGTTATTTAATTTGGAATTAAATATACAATTAGTATTGAATATGAATTAAATTAGATTTAAATTATAGTTCGAGTACTTATTCTCAAACGAGTTGGCCTCGCGCAAATCAAATGGTTGTTTGAACATTGGATGATCACTTAATTCAAAGATTAATTAATTGGATTAAATTGATTGAATAACATGCTTTGTGTGAATACATGGATGTGTTGAATGAATAATGTATATCGGATGGATATTAGATGGGAAAGGGCAATTCGGAAATTGTTGTAAATTTAGAATTTATTAAATTGGACATGCAAGTCCAGCCTTATCTCTCGATTCTTTGTAATTCTCTTCTCACCTAATTCCCCTCAATGTTATTGAGGTTTCTTTAATTGCATTATGTAATTGGGTAGAAGTTAGAATAGTGCTAGCAGGGGAGAGGAAATGAAGTGATTTGTTCTAGGAATAATTATGAGATATCCATCCGCATATCATTATTAATTTATTTTCTGCGCCTTATTATGCTTTTAGAATTCATGCTTAAGGGTGTATGATGAGACCTAACAAAGATAATAAATTGGTTGCCAATTTACGTGAAAAACCCTCAATCAATATTAAGTGTCTTCCTTCCATTGAGTGATTCTTACTCAAGATCCAAGATTGGCACTGGTTTGTTGGCCAAAGTCAAGACCTTTGTCCATCGCGGACGTGTTTGAATCATGAGGGCTTTGTTGCATATCGTGTGTCTTGTCCAAGTTGTGATTTGTTGGCCAAAGTCAAGATCACTTCTTGTCCATCGACATCGATTAGGAAGCTTTCCAAAGTCAATGGGTCCCACTTAACTGTAATGATTAAGCTTGTTGTGCCAAAGCCAAGGCTTAGTTGATTCAGAGGAAATATGTCAGGAAAATATATTGGATATATTGGCATATATATTGTATATATGTTTCGGACTTGGGGGTCCACCTACCGGATCTAGGAATTGGATGAGATCCAATTGATCTTAGAGATCTACCTAGTTAAATATCATACAGCTTGTTGGCCAAAGTCAGGTTGTGTGTTATTTAATGAGATCCTAGCCCACTAGGAAACTAGGTTTCCCGAGTACTCAATAGATGGTTAGAGGCTCTCCGAAAAATAGTGGGAGGCTAGTATTGAATTTGCAATTTCGTTCAAATACTTAGCTTTACGCGCTTTCAAATTATTTCGTCAATTATTTTATTAGTTGGACTAATATATTATTATTTTTCTTGTAACAGTTAGACTGTACCCATACATTGTTAATTGGATAGTTGGACTATCGCAATTAAAATGACGGGAAAGAACAGTGTCAGAGACATTATCATGGGAGAGAATGTTTTTAATGGCACCAACTTTTCTGACTGGGAAATGAATCTCAGGATTTTCATGGGATCCGAGAAGTTGATCTATACAATAGAGAGACCTCTTGGGCCTAAGCCTGGACCTGATCAATTGCTTGAGCTAGAGCTTTGGAAGACTCATAGCAATGACAACTCTACTGCTCAGTCCATTATGTTTGCTTCTATGACTCAACAATTTCGTCGACAAAATAAGGGATTGGATCCTTATAACATGTTAGCGAATATGCATGATCTTTACCTATCTAATCTTAGATCGCAAAGATATGAGTTGCAGAAGAAAATATTACGTGCTCGCATGTTAGAGGGTACATCTGTTGAGCACCATGTGTCACATATGATTGCTGACATCGAGCAGCTGCCTCAGATGAGCATTGTCTTCGAGACTAAGACTTCGATAGATTTGATCTTGCAGTCTCTCCCCGACACTTGGAGTGGGTTCATCATGAACTATAATATGGTAAACCAAGATGATACTCTTGGGGAGTTAATGTCCATTCTGAAAGAGGCTGAAAAGGAGCTTCTAAAGGGCAAGAAGCACGAGGCGCACTTTTCTTTGACATCTCAGACTCCGAGGGCTTGGCCCAAGGCAACTGGAGGTGTGAAGAAGAAGAAGCATAAAAAGAAAGCCAAGGCTAAATCGTCAAAGAGTTCTGGGAAACCCAAGGAAAAATCCCCAGATGTATGTCTGCAGTGTGGGAAGCGGGGTCACTGGAAGCATGACTGCTGCGAGTATAAGGCGCACATGAAGGAAATCAAAGCGGCACCAGCTTCAGGTATGTTTGTTATAGAAATAAACATGTCTACTACTAGTTTTAAAATTGGATTTTTGATTCTGGTTGTGGTACTCACATATGTACTGATGTGCAGGATCTGCGGATTAACAGGAGACTGGCCTTAGGGGAGATTGATCTACGCATCGGGAATGAGGCACGAGTTGCCGTTTTGGCTGTGGGCACTTATGTTTTGGAACTGCCATCGGGGCATGTACTTGAACTTATAAACTGTTATTTTGTACCTAGTTTGACTAGGAATATTATTTCTGTATCTATGTTAACCCAATGCGGGTATACTTTTATATTTAGAAACACTGGGTGTTTTATGTATACAAATGATATAGAAATTTGCACAGCTGATGCAAATAATGGTCTTTATATTTTGAACTCAAACATATAATGTAACAAACAAAAGGCTTAAAATAAGTAACAAAGATGAAACTTATATGTGGCATTGTCGTCTGGGACACATAAACAAGACAAGTATATCCATACTTTCGAAGAGTGGGTACTTGGACGGATTTGATCCAAATTCATATGACATCTGCGAATCTTGTTTATTAGGCAAAATGCCTAAAACACCTTTTAGCGGAAAGGGTGCACGTGCCACTGAACTGTTAGCCCTTGTTCATAGTGACGTATGTGGGCCCATGTCTAGCCAGGCTAGAGGTGGATATGAATACTTCGTAACCTTTACAGATGATGCATCGCGTTATGGTTATGTGTATCTTATGAGACACAAGTCAGAAACCTTTGAGAAATTCAAAGAGTTTCGATATGAAGTTGAAAAACAGACCGGTAAAAGTATTAAGACATTACGGTCGGATCGTGATGGCGAATACTTGAGCAACGAGTTTCTTGATTACTTTAAAGAATATTGTATGCTTTCACAGTGGACTCCTCCTGAAACACCACAATTAAATGGTGTGTCTGAACGGAGAAATCAAACTTTGTTAGACATGGTGAGGTCTATGATGAGTCGCACAGAGCTACCTATTTCATTATGGGGATATGCATTGAACAGTGCAATACTTATTTTGAATAAGGTTCCATCAAAGTCTAATCAACAGACTCCGTATGATATATGGACAGGAAAGAAACCGGGTTTCTCATTCCTGAAGATTTGGGGTTGCTGGGCATACGTCAAACGTTTGGAAGGTACCAAACTTGAATCCAAATCGGATAAATACCTATTCGTAGGATATCCTAGGGAAACCAAATGATATTACTTCTATCACCCACAAGAGAACAAAGTATTTGTTGCTCTACATTAGGTTTTCCTTGAGAATGAATTCCTAAATGCAGTAATTAGTAGGAGGAAAGTAGAACTCGATGAAAATCCGAGTGATAATGTTCCTGGCACAGAATCCTTAACAGAACATGAACAGTCCATCAGGGATGAGACTGTACCACAATCTTCGAATACACAAGAGCCGCGTAGGTCAGAGAGAGTCAGAAAATAACCTGAAAGGTATGGGTTTCTGATCTCACCTCATGTGGATATTAATCTTATTGAGGATAACGAACCGGCTACGTATGAGAAACTGATATAAGATATCGATTCCGCTTTATGGCAAGAAGCCATGAAGTCTGAAATAAATTCCATGTATACCAACCAAGTATGGACACATGTTGATGCACCAGAAGGTGTAAAGCCTATTGGTTGTAAATGGGTCTTCAAGAAGAAGACCGACATGGATGGCAACATACAAACGTACAAAGCTAGACTTGTAGCGAAGGGGTATCTTCAACGACATGGTGTCGATTACGACGAAAATTTTTCACCCATTGTCATGATTAAATCCATTCGGATAATGCTTGCTATTGCTGCATATTTCGATTACGAGATATGGCAGATGGACGTCAAAACCGCTTTCCTTAACGAAAAACTTTTGGAGGATGTTATATGCAACAGCCTGACGATTTTGTTGTACCAAGAATTGCAAACAAGGTTTGTAAGTTAAATCGATCCATTTATGGATTGAAGTAAGCATCATGTTCTTGGAACCAACGTTTTGATGATATCATAAAAGAATATGATGTCATTCAAAGTGAGGATGATCCTTGTGTATATAAGAAGGTTAGTGGGAGCGCACTGACATTCATTGTCCTTTATGTTGATGATGTATTGCTTATCGGAAATGACATTCCCATGTTAACATCGGTGAAAGCTTGGCTTTCATTAAAATTCTCCATGAAAGATCTGGGAGAAGCAGCCTTTATTCTAGGAATAAAGATCTACCGGGATAGATCTAGAAAGCTGCTTGGACTCTCCAGAGCACATATATTGACAAAGTGTTGAAGAGATTCAACATAGATCAATTCAAGAGGGGACTGTTGCCAGTGTCACATGGCGTCACTCTATCTAAGGACATGTGTCCTAAAACTCAAGATGAGAGAGACAGCATGAGTCAGATACCATTCGCCTTGACAGTTAGATCGATTATGTATGCTATGATATGTACGCGACCTGATGTCTCCTATGCTTTGAGCATATGTAGTCGCTATCAGGCCGATCCAGGTGAAGGTCACTGGATGGCGGTTAAGAATATCCTTAAGTATCTTAGACGAACTAAGGATGCTTTCGTAATCTATGGAGATGGAGAACTTGAGGTAACTGGGTATACCGATGCAAGTTTCCAAACCGACAAAGACAATTGGAAGTCGAAATCCGGGTATATATTTTGTTTGAACAACAGAGCAGTAAGCTGGAAATCTTCCAAGCAAGAGACTGTTGCCGATTCAACAAAAGAAGCAGAGTATATTGCTGCAGCTGAAGCAGCAAAAGAGGCAGTTTGGATCCAAAAATTCCTAATTGGATTAGAAGTAGTTCCGTTAGCAGCTGAGCCCGTTCCATTTTATTGTGACAATAACGGGGCTATAGCGCAGGCTAAGGAACCGCAGTCTCATCAATGATCCAAGCATGTTCTTCGACGTTTCCATCTGATTCGTGAGATCATACATCGTGGCGATATGAAGATCGAGAAGGTCGCATCAGAGGACAACATGGCAGATCCGCTGATGAAAGCTATTTCTCAGTAAAAGTTTGAGCAACATGTACATAGTTCAGGTATTAGATGCTTATGTGACTGGCTATAGGCCAAGTGGGAGATTGTTGGACAACTATGACCCATAGCGTCACTATTTGTAAAAGACATTGTGGTTTTTGTACAAATTAACTATGTGACAATGGAAATTACCTTTTATCATTTTGTAATTTATTTACTTGGAAATATAAATGGGAAAAGTCCTTATGATTAGTTCCGGATTGATAAGATATGAGACAGTATTAATCCATAACGGTTTAATCATTAAACATCCCTAGTCGTAGTATTATCGAGATTGGACATCGATAATGCGGAATAGACTAGTATTGCACTTGTGCGTGTTATGGAAGCATAACAGCATAGTTCTCATATATTTAAGTATTGGACACTTATGCAAGTGTGATAGGAGGTTGTATTTACCATAGTACGTAAATAGCTTCGCTCTGGATAGACCCCGTGGAATCCCATTGGTAGTATGACTATGTGTCTATGGGAATCCGCATCAGGGTAGGTGTATTTGGTCTTAACCTGAGACTTACATCGCTAGTACTCGTGACAATCAATACGCTTTAGTTTTGGTCATCCGGGACTTTAACAGGTTCTGTGTACGCCTCTTCTAGGTTTATTGATAATCGTAGTGTATTGGATGTGATGTCAAGACGGAAGTATCACTTCAGTCATATGGAGATGATGATCACACAGGGATACAGAACTGGTGCTCTAATGTGTTGCAACCATCGGAATAATATGACAAGGTCATGATTATCCGATTAAAGAGACTAGTTGCTCGTGATCCGATATATGCTTCGTACGGGTCGACACTATTCCTGCCCCAGGCCTAGCATGTGACATCAGATACTGGATCGTAATATGCAATACCACTTATACTACGCCTGAAAAAGATTATATATTCCATTAAGAATATTTATGGAGAATTGGGTAGGCACGGCGCGTTGCTAGAAGCCAACAATGTCTCGTAAATCGGTAAAAATATAGTAGAGATACGTACGTGTTCGGATAGTCCGACGACCGAATTTACTGCCAACATATCCAAGGATCTCTTGGGTCGCTTCCCGAAGATTCACCGATGACGTATGATTCGAACATAATTAATCTGGGATTAGTTATAGAGAGATTTTATCTAGGATAAAATACTATTTGAAGAGAGAGAACGATTAATTCGGAATTAATCAATAAAAATAATATATTCGATATATTAAACGAAATTAGATTTCGACGTGGAATTAAAATTAGATTTTAATTTGGGCAAACGAATTAATTTAGAATTAATTCGCGAGCGATGTGAATAGTAATTTTGCTTGGCATAATTATTTAATTAAATTTAATTTAATTACGTCGCAGCGGAAAATTCGTTAATTCGAAATTACCGAACCCGAGCCCATGAGTGTTTGCGGGCCCACTCAGATTTTGAATCAAGTGGGGCCACATGTCACATCACTTGTCACTTTAATTACTTTTGGTGATGGGTTTTGGTGAGAATGATGATGGCTTGTTTTACACTCTAAATTGTGTAAGAAGTGATTGACTTTTACCAAATGTTTGGTAAATCATTATTTTGATTTTTGAAATCAAATAAACAAGTCAACACACACACTTCTCTCTCACACAATTCGCGCCACTTTGAAGTAAAAACTCTCTCCCCATTTTCTTCCATTGTCGTAAGCTTAAGGAGGAATAAGAAGATTTTGTTGCAAAATTTTCTTCGAGCTAGCACTCAAAAGGATCATTCAAAGGTGATAGGAAAACCATCACAATAGATTGGAATCAAGATCAAAGGCTTGGAGCTTGTAGATTAACTTTCAAAGACCACCTTGGCCGAATTCTTGAAGCAATTTTTGTTCTCAACACTTCCATAATCCGATCAAAATGAGTATGATTCCGCCATGTCTCCTTTTATATTCACATGTTTTTATGCTTAAATTTGATCTTGGGAATGCCTTAGAAACCAACACTAGTGAATATGTCATTAACACCCTTTACATTGGATACTTCGTGATCATCATGTGCCATATGTTGGCCTTATGGATTAGGTTGAGTTTGAGATGGGAATTTTCCTTGTTCGTGCACACTCAAGACATTAGTTAACTTAGAGATTTGACTCTTAATCTCCCTATTATCTTCAGCTATTTGAGCTATCAAAGACTCAAACCTTTGATTTGTTTTATTATGGACTTCCACAATCACCTTCTTGGCTTCCACGAATACTTGCACTGTATTCTCTAAAGAATTTCTAGGAATGGTAGGTGTAGGCATTGCATTTTTGCATGTGAAACCCGATGATGAGTCTCATTTGGAGGCACTACCTTTTGAGTCATGAAAACCGCGGGAAACGGATATCGGAAGGGTAAATTCAGAATAAACAAGGTTCACTGTTTTCGTTCGTGCTGCGTTCGTATAGGCGTTCGAACGGAAAGCAAATTTCGGGCGTTCGTGTCACGTTCGAGGAGGCGTTCGAACGGTGTCGGTAATTCTGGTTTTGCTGCTAGCCTCACACCCCAGCCCAGTTAGCTCCCCAAAGCCCATAATACACATCCCAAATTAAATGAATAAATATTAATTAAAACATTAACTAAATAATATAATAATTAAATTAATTAAATGATTAAATAAAACATATACTAAATATAAAATAAACAAATCACACACTAAATCAAAATATAATCATGCCTAATTAAAATCAATCAACCAATTATATTCCCAATCTAATAAGATTATTCCCAAACTTAAAATATTGTATTCCTAAACCAAGCCAATCAAATATTCAACCTTCCCTATCTAGCCAAGATTTGTCCCCCCTCAATCTTTGACTTCCCTTAACCAAACCAAATCAAATCCTTTGACTTCCCTTAACAAAACCAAATCAAATCCCTTTCCTTGTCAAGCCCAACCCTTTGCCTATAAAAAGAACCATTCACCAACCTTCTCAACCTTAGTCCCCTAGTCCTCTAGCCCCTAGACCTTAGCTACTAGCTAGTCCCTAACTCATACACAATACACATAAAAATTACAGGAAGAAGACACCCAAAAACAGTAAGCAAAAGATAAAGAGGAAACGGCAGCGAAACCACAAGGAAACAATAGCAAAAGACGGAGAACGACGACTCAAAACAGTGAGACAACGAACGAGGACAGTGAAGCTAGTGAACCAGAAAAGTAAGGAGCTTTCACCCCTTCCGATCTCCGCGAAACGCAAGTCCGAGGATAATTAAAAGGTTAGACCTGAGGGTATTCTTCACACTCATCTTTATTTGATTTTCGTTATTTATTTTGGTCGTATTTTAATTATTTGTTGAATCTTGTTTGTGAATGATGTGTGTCATGGGTATTGGATGAATGGAAAAGTGTTGTCTTTCGTGGTATATAGGATGGAAACCCAGACGTAAATTTCATAGCCGATTCCGAATGGACGGTAGTATGATCTGCACTCGGGATACAACTCCACGTACCACTTGAGTAAACGACACTTGTTTGTTTTAAATTGCTTTGGTTTATTTATCTTTTTGTCATTTAAATTCTGTATTTTGCGTGTTTATGTATGATGCAATCGAGTGCATGGGCTTAGTAAGTGCGATGTAAGGTCCCCTAATTGGAGGGGTTAAAATCCTTTACCACGATGCTTCGCCGTACCGATTAAGGTGTGTTCGGTTGAATGCAAGATACGTTCAATCGGACACACTAAGTTTAAATTTATTATCTTTAATCGTTTGTGTGCATGATGCAATCGAGCGCATGGGCTTAACTAGGGTGGTTTTAAGGTCCTCCATTCGAGGGAAAATGCCATAAGGCTTACATTTGCCATGATGTTTTGCCGCGCTGTTTATTACGCGATTCATCACTATTTTATAAAACCCCTTTTTTTATGCATCTTTGTTTATTGCACTTTATTATGTAATATGTGCGCATGGGCTTAGTGAGTTAGTCCAAAGGTCCTCTATTTGAGAGATGAAGAGCCTAAAAGGCCACCTTCGTGACACTACTTCGCCGCGCCCCTTTAGCTTTCATGTATCGCGTCCCATTTCATGCATCAGGTCTGTTCCCGTTCGAACGCGTTCACGAACGCAACTCGAACGCGCATACACTTTTGCCTCATCATGCATCAGGTCTCATTTCCGTTCGAACGCGTTAACAAACGCCATACGAACGCGAGCATTCTGTTTCATTTTCGTTCGAACGCGTTCACGAACGCCCTACGAACGTGAGCATTCTGTTTCAGTTTCGTTCGAACGCGTTTTCGAACGCTACACGAACGCGAACACACTGAACTGAGACATATTCATCACATGCCATGTATAATTGTTTCTTAAGTGATTTTTTTTTGGATGAAACCACACATAGTCGTTCTTATCTTTGTGCACATAATAATGAAAAGCATGTTTATTCCCTATGATTGCATTATCTACTTTAGTCTTGGCTTAATGTATCATGATTTATGCATCCGTGTTGTCGTCATTTTGATTACATGCAAATGATACCATGACTGTTTGTGTTTATGTTTACATAAATGATTGAATTCTTGTGACGTTATGTGCTTGTTGTTGCAAAGGGCCTACTTTTAAGCATGTGAATTTGGTAATAAGATTTGATTTCATGTATGTTAGATGTAAACTTTACTTTTGAGCATGTGAATTTAAGATTGTGGTGCACTTGGAAATATATGTCATAGGCTTGGTTGGATTATTGCATAAATCTTTACATTACAAGTGGCATAAGTAAGGGACCATTCCGAACCCAATGGTTTGAGGTCTTCCCTTGCGAGGGGTGAGTGCGGCCTTAAATCTTTGTCCCGGTTCACACCGGGTGGCGACTCCATCACTCTCCGGTTTAGTCCTCCGTTGGCTACTCCGTACTCCCAACTAGGCCCCCGAGCCTAGAACAGCATGCGTCGCCCCAGATCTCACTGTGTGCCCACAATAGGTGTGTGATACTGAGGGGCACTATAACCTCTAGGTGGTGATGTCTGACTCGGCTAATGAGACTCAACTTCCAACTAAGGTTGGGATGGTTCCTCCAACTAAGATTATAGGTGTCTAGGTATGGTGTGTGAGGCTTCTTTTATGTCCCTAATGCATGGCATTGTTCTTCATATGTTCCTCTCATCTCACCATATATCGGACATTCTTGAGATTCTAGCTGGGCTATGGAATGCATTGTCTTGCTATTTTTGGCTATTAAGGCTCTTATCCGTCTAGTTAACAGCTCAACTTGTATCTTAAGGCTATCATATTCCCTAAAGTGTTGTAAGCTTATGCTAAAAGAAGTGTGTATCCTATCAGTGTTATTTACGGTATTGGGTCCAGTCCAAGTATGTGATTTCTTAGTTAGGTCATCTAAATACTCGTGCACCTCATCAGGGTCCTTTTGGATAAATTCACCATTGTACATTATCTCAACGAATTATCATTCCCTAGAGGTCAGTCCATCATAGAAATAACTTACTAAACGTCAACTCTCATATCCATGGTGAGGACAACTAGCTAAAAACTCTTTATACCGCTCCTACGTTTGATAAAGGGTCTCACTGTCTCTCTGGAGAAGGTGAAGATTTTTCTTTTTAGGGCATCTGTCTTCTGGGAGAAGGTGAAAATTTTTCTTTTTAGGGCATCTATCTTATGGTGCGGGAAGTATTTGTTGAAAAATACATGGGTCATCTCGCCCCACGATCCTATTGACCTAGGTCTTAAAGAATACAATCAGCTCCTAGCTCTATCCTTAAGGGAAAATGGAAAGAACTTAAATCTAATCATGTCAGTGTTTCCAAACCAATCATGGAAGGTTGCTACTACCTCTTCAAATTCCCTAATGTGCACGTAAGAGTTCTCGTTCTCTAAACCGTGAAAAGTTGGAAGATACTGTATCATTCGAGGCCTAAAGTCTATGTGTGGTGCATTAGGGGGAAACATTATGCATGAAGGTGTAGCTGTGCGAGTTGGGTGGAGGTACTCCTCAAGAGTCCTCCTAGGTGGTCTCTCATATTCACTAGTATTATGTGAGCTAGACGCGGATGGTGTAGAAAAAGGATTTTCAAATATGTTCTCAGAATCTGAGCTTTCTTATTCGATCCTAACAAATCTACCAAATATATCCCTATGTCTAGACATGTAATTGAAGCTCAAATAATAAAGAAATAAAATAACTAAAATAAAAAATAAATACTAAAAGAAAATAAATAAGCGAATAATAAATGAATAAAAAAAATGGAACGAAGTTACCACTTCATTGTTGACTAAGCAAACCTGGTCCTTTTACTTGTAAACATCTCACCGGCGACGGCGCCAAATTTATATTACACCCAAATATGACTTACGGTTATCGCAGTATAGCTAGGGTGTCGATTCCTCAGAGAGAATGTTACAATGGAACTAATTCACTTAAGCAAAAACGTTAACGGTAATTTAATAAATAAAATGATAAGATTGGTAATTAAAAATAAAGATAAATAAAATAATGAAAAGATAATAAAGGATAACGGCAGAGAAAAGCAGCAAAGCGTCAGGAATCCCTATTGCATCAATTTTTATATTAAGTTATTAATTCCTATTATTACTCAGTTGAGGGTTTCACATCCCAAACCAACAACCAGAATATATTCAATTCTATGCATGTTAAATTCTAAGGTAATTAATGATTATTTTCCTTATGTTGACAGCACACAAAAGTTATCGTTACGATTTATCTAACATCGACAATATACCTTCAGGCAATACTGTAGCAGAAGATCAACACGCAAAACAACTTTACTAATCACAATTAAATTCGCAAACCACATATAAAAGAAGCATGACTGGATATATATGAGATTTAACAAAACATAATTTCTGGATTCAATAATCGTAATAAAGAATAACAAACATCAATTTTATTAAGCGATTAAAAGGTACTCGTAGGAATCAATAACATAAATAATAGGAATTAAAAACAAGAGTTCATCCCTAGCTTTGCCTAGGAGATTAATTCATCATAAAAGAAATAGAAATAGCCTGGAATTGGAGAGAAATATTGTTCTGAATCATCACGGTTCCGTGTCCCGACTTCTGGGCTCTGATTTCTTCTCCGAACTCTCGGCACTACTCTCTTTCTTCTCGGCACTCTCTCCTTCTTTTTTTTTTTTTTTTTTGTAATTGCGCAGCCCTTAAATTATATACACGCTGGAGATCTCTAATACTTTTCTTGTTTGCTCTCGACCACCTTTCTTTTTATAATATATGAGCTGCCCCCTCCAATAATACAAGCTAAAGAAACCCTAATATTCACGCTGCATGGGTTTTAATGCATGCACAGCCCACTTCTTTTCTCTTCTTTGTTTTCTTATTTTGTGCGCTGACTCTCCTATTTTTCTAATTTATTTTATTGTTTGCGCAGCAGCCTAAGCTGCTTTCTCCTGCTCCACGTGTCAGCCGTCTGCCTTGTAATTGTCTACTGCATGGCTTTTAATATTGAAACCCTACTCATCATCTTGGTTCCACGTGAATTGGCCTCTTTCTCCACTTTTTGGTCAACATTTTTTTTCCTTTTTTCAATTGTTCTTGTTTTGGTCAACGGCTGTCTCCTTTTCTGTCTTTTACGTGATGCTTTATTCTTCTTTTCTTTCTTTTTCTTTTGTGGTCAAAATATGCGGCCCCACCTCTCTCCTTTAGTCAACAACAACTTTTCAATCTTTCCAAAATTCTTCTCTTTCTCGGCCCACCTACTTTTCTTCTTTCTTGCTCACTTTTTTTTTTTTTTTTTTTTTTTTCTTTCTTTTTTTTTTTTTTTGTAGATTTTAATAACAAAACAAAATTTGGAAGCTAATGCACATGGCCCCACGTCAAAGCTTTTGTTGACTGGTCAACGTTTGCAACTCTACTCTGTCCTTTGCATGCTTTCCTTTCTAAATCCTACAAATAATAAAGAGAAAAATTACTAATATTAATTTAAATAATAAATACTTTCTAATTTAATATAAAAATAAAAATTATATAATAAAATATAAGATATATTGCTAAATACTTAATAATAAACTCGAATAAGTGACGTTTCAAAGTGTATTTTCATGCACTTATCACTTGGATATTGTTAGATTAGTGAAAACCATCGGGAACTGTTATTCCCATTTTTTTGAAAAATCAAGATGGTTAGTGACTTAGTTACTAAGTCACATTAGGTCATCTAAAAAGATATTCATTTTACGATATAATAATCTAGAGAGAATAGTTTCTTATGCAGAGAATTAACGTGAATTAGTTCATGTCTCGAGATTCTTGACTGGCATTAAGAAAACCCAATTAGGTATTTGTTTATCTGATAATGAAAGTTGTTGGATTTAGTGACCTTTAGATGTAATGTGTTTGACACAATTTGCTAATCAATTATTTTCAATTGTTGTGAATAATTGAATGCAAATGATAAAGCTAAAGAAATGAGATATGTATATTGTGTATAGAAAATATTGATTCTCACAATACGATAACTATAGGTATTGGATACCAGATCTCCCGTCTAGTTATTTAAAATGTTGTTTAATGATTATTTTGATATTTGATATCAGAACTTGTGACTATTTGATAGTTACTTTTCTTTATAAATAGTTATTTTATATTTTAATATGACTAGTAGTGTCATTGATAAAAAAATAAGCATTAAGAAAAATATTTTTGTTAAGTAAATAACTTAGAACAGTGCTTTGTGAGATTTTATCACTTAAGAATTATATGCTTATTCTGTATGGTAAAGGATGATCTGATACGAGATCATACCACATATCTGTTAGGGATGGTGCTCGGAGTGCCAATCCAGATCGTATTTATATCCGATTCATGAATACGAACAATGTCTTTTTTTTCCAAAATATTACTTATTTAATGGTATGACCTCTTGTATTTTATATACATATTCTATCTAATTACGATTAGATATCTAATTATGATTAGATTGAAACTAAATCTGATTTACTAATACATTTATATTGGAAAAGACTCTAGGATTTACAATGTAGTACGCAGTTACAATGTAGTTTGTAATTGACATTGAGAAGCGTCACTATAAGTTGTATATCCTTAATAAGTTTATGGTCAAGATTTACTAACACGGGTCGGTTAGTAAAATCAGCTGAGACCAATCTCCTGAGGTATATTCCCGTTGATGTATAGATCTGTGATCTCTTAATAATACTCGAAACTCGCTTTCACAGTGTACCGTAATCTTGAATTTAACAGATCACAATCTCATAAAGTGGATACCTAAATCATGTATACATGACTGAAGAATCCTATTTGGATACATCATCAGGTATCTTGAGCAACATTTCACATCTAACGAACAGACAGAGGTCTGAATTAGAAAGGTCACTGACATGACTGCTATTAAAGTGTGGAGGATAACTCATATATCCACTGTGGTATCTCAAGTCAAAGGATCACTATGCTACTTAACTCGAGAAAATTCTTATTGACGTTGTTGTATCATCTATTAAGAATTTTCGGAGAGTTGTTTAGTGTTAATTCACTATGAACACCTACATGTCTATACGAGTCTCCCTAAACTCGTGGTTTATTGAGATAAACTATCGAAATCTAATGCACAAGTCTTCCGGATTTACTTATTAACCAAGAATGTAAGCATTGACCAGAAACTATTTAAAAATGAAACTGTTATAATATCTCTCAATGTCAATTCTATCGCTATTGCGACTATATAATAACTTAATGATTAAAGGGTAATTTACACCTTTACCATGTAAAACATCATAATAAAATATATACAAATATATACAAACCTCGTTTTTTCCAGGTTTATTCCAAAAAAAAAAAAAAAAAAAGGAAAAAAGTCAATATCCCATTGTTTTGAAATTGAGGCAAGATTCGTTCAAATTGTACCTGTCAAAAAACTATAGTCAACTAATATTGCTGCCAGCGCTTGCAGCAAATGTTTCTTGAATCTGATGTATTTAATATTCCAAGTATATGTAAATACGTAGACGAAGGCATTGTTACATCATAGTGCCAAGGTTGACCTGAAGAGAAGCACAAAGCCCAGCAATGGAGTTACAGCAAATTCTGCACATGAATGGCGGAGAAGGAGAAAATAGCTATGCTAACAACTCACGGCAACAAGTCATCTCTCTGATCTCTCTTTCTCCTTTCATTCACAATGTTCAATGATCAACAAATTATCAGATCTTTCTCGTGCTTATACAATTTATAATTTCTTATTGTACAGAAAGCATCGATCTTTAAAGCAAAGCCTCTGGTAGAACAAAGCTTGTTTGATCTTTATTGCAATGGTTCCCCAGATTGCATAAGATTTGCAGATATGGGGTGCTCTTCGGGGCCTAATTCATTGTTGCCAACGTGGGAAGCTATACATTCCCTCCACAATATTTGTCATCGCTTGAATTTTAAGCCACCTGTATCGCATGCTTTTCTCAACGATCTTCCTGGAAATGATTTCAATAGCATTTTCAAATCTCTGCCAAGCTTCTATGAGAGACTGACGACAGAAAAGGGACATGAATCTGGTTCATGTTCTGTAGCTGCATCTCCTGGATCTTTCTACGGAAGGATATTTCCTCCTAATTTCCTTCACTTGGTTTACTCTTCTAATGCTCTCCATTGGCTCTCTCAGGTAAGCCAATATAAAGTCAAGAATCTATCAATCATCTTGGCTCAGTCACCTTCTTCTTATGCTTTTTCAGGTACCTAAATGGCTAGCGAGTGAATCCGATGTCCATAAAACAAACTTGTGTCAATTTGAGAGTGACTTCTCAGCATTTCTGAGATTTCGGTCAGAAGAGTTGAAACCTAAAGGTCGAATGATTCTTACCCTTCTATTTAATGACGATTACTGTGCCAATCCAATAGAGCCAATTGTGATGGTGATAAAAGACATGGTCTATGAGGTATATTCTATTCTGATCAGAAAATTTATTGTAAATCCTGTATGTCATGATTAACAATTCACAATCTTTTAGTTTTATTAACTTTAGGGTTTGATTGAAGAATCAAAATTGGAATCATTCTGTTTCCCACTCTATCCACCTCGTATTGAAGAAGTAAAGCAACTTATTCAAAGAGAAGGATCCTTTGATATCCATCGTCTTGAAACATTCCATGTAAGTTGGTTGGCAGGCTTTGACAATGGTAACAAAGGCTTTAACAAATTCGAAAGAGGCAAGTATGTGACAAGCCATGCAAGAGCAGTGGGAGAGTCAATTCTGTCTAATCATTTTGGGGATGCCATCATGGAAGAGATATACCATAAATTTTCAACCAAAGTGACTGATGAGATTTTGGAAAAGGGGCGAGGAGTTTACCCAAGTCTTCTCATTTACTTGGTAAAAATATGAGAAGATTCTCTATAAATAAAGGATTATGACAATCCATCCAGTACATTTTTCCAAGAAGTTATATTACGCGAATGAGATTCTAAGTGAGCTTGACGTTTTTGATTGTGTTTTATAGCATGCTTTCACGATATGTAAGACTCATTGGTCCCCTTGTCTAGATGTAGAACGGATATAAATTTTTTTAGAGGAACCTAAATCGAAATCAACATCCAATATTCGATAGCTAATAATAACTAAAATAAATTACATTATAGATATCAATATCCGAAACTATTGAAATATCAGAAATCTAAAACCAACACCACAAAAAAAAGGTCTTTAGTGTCAATAAATTATTAGAGTCGAAAATTTTCGACGCTAAATTTCAACGCCAAAACATGGACGGGAAAGACAATTAGCGTTGAAACTTTAAATTTCGACGCTAAATTATAACCTTTATCATCCAAATTTATTCGATGAAAAATTTAATGTTTCGATGCCAAAAGACTTATTTGTCGACGAAAACTTTCGACGTGAAGGTACCTATTTTTGTGACGAATATTTTTGACATCAAATAACCTATTTTTCGACATTAAACTAGATAAAATATTAAAATATAAATATTATTTTATTACTTTTAGCGTCGAATAATTCGACATTAAAGGTTATGCGAAATTAAAAAAATAAATTTAACGAATAATAGTACAATTATTTTTATTCTAATAAATTAAAAATAAATTAAATTCTTACTTAAAATTTATTAAATAAATACATAATATATTAATAATCACTGGTGTTGTGAATGTTTATACAAATGAAAATAAAAATTATTTCTCCTGTGATGGAGGAACGATCGAGCCTGATGCAGTCTGGCCGAGTGAGTCCTCCAGCATCTACCTGAAAGCCCTCATCTGCTGTTCAAACTCCCGCATCTTCCTCTGGCGGTCCTCCTTGACCTGCAATAGCTTCTCTTGGGTCTTCTTCAGGCTTCTTTGGTATTGCCTAGCTCTTATTTGGTATTGCCCAACTCTTCTTTAGTGCTCGCTAACTGTTCATTGGTGCTGGCTAGTTGTTCTCGAAAGTTAGGGTCAATAAGAGAAGAAACAACAGTGCGTCTAGATGACGTCAGTTTCTTACGAGTGTCAAGTCCGATGTTGTACGCTGTCTGGTTCTTAAAAACTAATTATGACAACTGCTCATCTGGTAGAGGGTCAAACCCTGTCTCATCAGCTTGTCGTTGGACCTCTACTATTTCGTTATGTTTAAAAAAAATTGAAGTTAATGTTCTTACTTGAAAAGAAAAAAATAATTTTAAAAATATATTAAATTTATTTTAAATACTTAAACTTACGTAGTAGTGTTCGGCTTCTTCATTGATCCATTTTTTCCTCTCATTATAATACGTCACTCGGAAAAACTCCAGAAATGACTGCACCTCACCTGTGCTACTCTAAAAAAAAAATAATAAAGTAATTTTTATAATTATTAAAATTAATGAAATATTAAAAAACAATTTAGGATATATACCTCAGAATGTTCGGCACGGTGTTGGGAAAATGACTTAGAGCCTCCAGCATCGTTGAAACGCAGGTGACTACGATTCTCCGCATCTACGTGATAGTAAGTAAAAAAAAAGGGAGAATTATCAGTTTCATATTATTTTAAAATTTTCTCTTATTTCTCGCTCACCAAAGCTTACACAAAGAATGTCCAATGTTCCTCCTCTATATAATCAGGCTTGTGCTGTGGAGCGTACAAAGCCCCATGTTCCTCGAATATCAGTTTCAAGACTTTTGTCCTAAAATCCATATGTGCTTGACAATTTTGTTATTGTTATTGTTATTGTTTTTTTTTTTAAAAAAGAGAATTATATATTAAAGATTGATGTCCAAATTACATGTAATTGTTGGACAGTTATGACCCATAGCCTAACTATTTGTACAGATCATGGTGTTATTGTACAAATTAACTATGTGATAAAGGAGATTGTGCTCTTATCATTTGTGATTAGATCACCTAGATGTATAAATGATAGGAGGTCCTTATAATTTATTCCTGGATTGAGAATGATATAAGACAGTATCAGTCCACGAAGGATAAATCATTAAATATCCCTAGTCAGAGTATTATCGAGATTGGACATCGATAAATACGTAAAAGACTAGTATTACACTTGTGCGCGTTTGTGAGGGCACAACGACATAGTTCTCATGTATGTGGGTATAAGATACTCATGCAAGTGTAATAGGAGGCTGTGTTTACCGATGGTACGGCAAACAGCTTCGCTCTGGATAGGTCCCCTCGGAATTCCATTGGTAGTATGACTATGTGTCTATGGAAGTCCGAAATCAGGGTAGGTGTATTTTGTCTTAACCTGAGACTTGCATCGCTAATACTTGCGACAATCAATATGCTTTGGTTTTGGTCGTTCAGGGCTTTAACAGGTTCTGTGTACGCCTCTGCTAGGTAAATTGAGAATCGTAGTGTATTGGGTGTGATGTCAAGAAGGTAGTGTCACTCCAGTCATATGGAGATGATGATCGCGTAGGGATACATAACTGGTTCTCTAAAAACGTTGCAACCGTCGGGATAATATGACTTGGTCATGATTATCCGAAAATAAAGAGACTAGTTGCTCGTCATCCGATATATGCTTCGTACGGGACAGACACTGTACCAGTCTCAGGCCTTGCATGTGATCATCCGATACTGGATCGATATACGCAATACTACATATACTACGCCTGATACAGATCCTTTATTCCTGTAAGGATATTTCTGGAGAATTGGATAGGTATGGCGCTTTGCTAGAAGCCAACCTTGTCTTGTAAATCGGTAAAACGTAGTACTTGGTACTTACGTGTTCGGATAGTCCGACGGCCGAATTTACTGCCAACATATCCGGGGATCTCATGGGTCGCTTCCCGAAGTTTCACTGATGACGTATGACTCGCACTTTAATTAATATGTGATTATTTAGTAGATAGAGAAAATTAATCTGTGATTAATTATGGAGACATTTTATCTAGGATAAAATATCATTTAAAGAGAGATAATGATTAATTATGAATTAATCGGTAAATTAATATATTCGATATAATAAACAAAATTAGATTTCGACGCGGAATTAAAATTAGATTTTAATTCAGGCGAACAATTAATTTAGAATTAATTCGTTAGCGACGTGAATAGTAATTATGCTTGGCATGATTATTTAATTAAATTAGATTTAATTATGACGCAACGGAAAATTCGTTAATTTGGAATTAGCGAACCCGAGCCCGAGATTATTTGCGATCGCATTCGCATTCGCATTTCGAATTCGAGTGCGGCACACTAGCCAAATCAAGTGTCAAATCATTAGTCGCATCAAACGTCAAATCGCTAGTCACTTCAAGCGTCAAATCACTTGTCACTTTGAGTGATGTGACTTGACAACTTGATGGATGTGACTTGATGTGAATAGTGATAGATGATGGTGGTGGTTGGCTTTGATTGTTTTTTTGAAAGCTAAATTTGGTATATGATTTTAGAAATCAATTACCAAAATTACTTCACATATTTTTCTCTCTCTCTCACCTCTCCTCTCTTCCTTTTTCTTCTCACCATTCACGCCCAAAGTGGGCTATTTTGAGCTTCTGTTTCAGCTCACTGCCATGAGCAAAGGGAAGAAAACAAGTGATTTTGTTGCAAAATCATGGTGCTAGCACACTCTGGAGTCGTCCGTAGGTGATAGGGAAACCCACCCGTGTGCTTGGAGTACCATTCGGAAGCTTGGAGCTTCATGAAACCACTTCCATGGTCGAATCTTGGAGACTCAAATTAGTGGACTGCAGTGACTTCCAATGGGCAGAAAAATAAGTTTTGTTCGATGCCGCGTCGCTCAACCGATCGATGTGAGTATTCCCCAACTCCCTCGTTGTATTCGCACATGTATTTCTTGCTTTATATTCAATCCTCTGGACTTAGAAACTCTAACAATGGTATCAGAGCGATTGAAAATCATGAAAATGAATTAGGACTTAAAATTTGGGTAAAATGTATTTGAGTATGATTTGATTAAATTGGATGTTTGAGTATGCTTAATACATGTTTAATTGAAGTTTGATTTGATCAATTTCAAGAAATTATGTTTGGAATAAATTTCCCCAATATTCTTAGCTTGCCGAGAATGGTGCCCTATTTTAATGTCTTGGATTTTTTTATTTTTGATCATTGGATGTGTTGGAAATCAATCGGGAATGCAGATTTAATGTTGATTTGGATTTGATCGGATTGAATTTGAATCAGACATAAAATCCCCTCCTTAGCCGAGACATATATAGCATGAATTGGGTTTGATTTTTTTATCAATGTGTTGGACATGTGATAATGATGATGAACATGATTAATTAGGCTGATCGATGTTTTAGAAATGTTGATTTATGTGATTAATCATGTTATACACTTTGGTAATTAAATTGGGAATTTGGAATTTAGAATTTAATTATATTGGGCCTAATTTTGGAAATTGGACTTTTAAAGTTGTAAATGGTCTTATTGAGCTTGGTTGTACTAATTTGGGTTTAGGCTAAATTGGTTGGATCCAATTGGGCCCAAAACCACTTCCGTTAAGCCCAAATGCGACTAATGGACCTTTAACGTTAATTGGGCCTAATGGGCCTAAATTGGTTTCAAAGGCATATAAGGGTGATTCCTTTAATGGATTTTGGTCTTTGGTCTTTGGGTTTGACCTATGTTGACCAAAAGCCCATGCCTTAAGAAATTAATTGAAAGCCCATTGGACTTTAATTAAATTAACGTTAGACGTTAATCGAGCTTTGAGACCCATAGCGATTAAATTTAGAATTTAAGTCGTAAAGGTTTATTAATAAAGTGTAGTATTTAATTTGGAATTAAATAGTGAATTTGTATTAAATACAAATTGAATTTGATTTAATTATGTAGTTTAATTTAATTCGAGAATTCGTACTTTGGGTACTTATTCGCAAAACGAGTTTGACTCGCACAAAATCAAATCATTGTTTGAAAATTGGATGGTCATTAATTATCAGATTAATTAATTTGATTAGATTGATTGATAACATGCTTGTGTGAATACATGGTTGCGATGCATGAATAATGTATATCATATGGATATTAGATGGGTGGGACAATTTTAGAAATTATTGTAATAAATTTAATTTATTAATTAGACCTGCGAGTCCAGCCTTATTACCTCCTTATTCTTTATATTCTCTTATCACCTATTCCCCTCAATGAAAATGAGGTTTCTTTAGAAGTGTAGTGTAATGGGTAGAAGCAATGCAAGTGTTAGCGGGAGAGAGAAAATGAGAGATTTGATCTAGGATCAATGTGTAAAGTATCCATCCGCATATCATTATTATTTTATTATACGCGCTTTATTATGTGTTTAGAATGCATGTTTAAGGGTGTATGATGATGAGACCTTAACAAAGATAATAAATTGGTTGCCAATTTGCAAGCGAAAAACCTCACAAATATTAAGCGTTTTTCCTTCCATTGAGTGATTCTTACTCAAGATTCGAGATTGGCATTGGTTTGTTGGCCAAAGTCAAGACCACTTCTTGTCCATCGACATTGATTACGAAGCTTTCCATGGTCAATGAGTCACGCTTAACTGGGATCACTAAGTTTGTTGTGCCAAAGCCAAGGCTTAGTTGATTTAGAGGAAAAAGGTTAGGTAATATATTGGATATATTGGCATATATAAGATATATGTTTCGAACTTGGATGTCCCCCTACCGGATCTAGGAATTGGATTGGATCCAATTGATCTTATAGATTTACCTAGTTAATTATCATACAATTTGTTGGCCAAAGTCAAGATTGTGTGATATTTAACGGGATCCTAGCCCACTAGGAAACACGGTTTCCCGAGTACTCGACAGAGGGTTAGAGGCTCGTCAAAAAATAGTGGGAGGCAAGCATTAAATTTTCAATATTCGTTTAGTTACTTGCCATACGCGCTCAAACAAATATCATTCGTCAAATAAATTAAATGTTAGTTGGACTAATATTTAAATCGTTGTTTTAATAAAATAGTTGGACTGTATTCAAACTAATTCAATAAATAGTTGATTTTATAATTGGATTATAGTAATCAATATAATTGAATTTAACCAATTGAAGTATAGTTGATTAGTATAGTTGGACTATAATAATCATTATACTTAATAGTACCTAAATCGTTGATTAAATAGTTGGACTATTAGAATCAAGATAAAATTGAAAGATTGACATTTAAAACATAATCCTAGGGAAAATGTATTTAAATGGTTTAATTTTCAAATTGGGAATAATTTCAGGATGGTCCTGGAAACTAATAAGTTACTTTATTTGATAAATAACATATTAGGCCTAAGCCAGATATTAAGCAAATAGTGGGGCATAATCTTTGGAAGATTTATGTGATGATAACTTTAGTGCTTAATCCATTAAGCTTGTCGCAGTAGTTTCCTTAATTTCTTATTCAGAACTGAGGATTAGATCCTTAAAGTATGCTATTGAAATTGAAGGATCTTCATAAATCTATACTTAGATTTTAGAAGTACTAAATTGCAATAAATAATTCTTGGAGAGTTAATGACTATTCTCAAGGAGATAAACTCAAACTTTGCAATTAGGCAAGTAGCGCAAGGTGCATCTTACTTCGATATTCTAGAAGGCCGAGGCTAGGCCAAAGGCTTCTAGAGTGTTGAAATAGGCAAAGGCAAAATCATTATAATCTTCTGGGAAGATAAATGACATATCCCAAAATGTCTGCCTAAATTGTGGCAAACGAAATTGCGGAAGCGTGACTACCATTTGGACAAAGCAGACATGAAGGAATAGAAGATGGGGCAAGGCTCTAACTTCAAATATGTTTGTCAAAATTATGTTCACTACTAGTATTGAAGTTGGATTTTAAATACTTAGTGTGGTATATAAATTATGTACTGGTGTGCAGCATCTGCTGTGAGCAGGATACTGACTTCAATTGAGATTAATCTGTGAATTAGAAACGAGATGACAGTCGCTGTTTTAACCGTAGATGCCTAAGTTTAGGAACTACCCTTCGGGTATGTACCTAAATTTGGAAACTGTTATAATGTAACTAGTTTGATTAGAAACACTATCTCTATGTCAGTGTCAATCCGTTGCGGATGTTCCTTTATATTCTAAAACTCTAAAGTGTTTTATTATATAAGGGATAAACACATTAGATGTGAAACAGTATTTATATTTTGAATATAAATAAATCTCGAACATATCGCATGACAAACAAATAGCTCAAACTGATTTGATCAGATGAAACTTACAATGGCATTGTTGTCTGGGACATAATGAAACAAGACTCGTATATCCACACTTTTGAAGAGTGGGTACTCGGACTGTTTTAATTCCAATCAAATAAAGTCTATGAATCTAGTTTATTGGGCAAAGTGCTTAAAATACTATTTACTTGGTAAAAGAGTAAATGCCACCGATCTGTTAGCCCTAGTTCATAGTGAAGCAAGTGGGCCCATGTCTAGCTAGGCTAAATGTGGATATGAATATTTCGTGGCCTTACGGATGTGGCATCGCGTTATGGTTAAGTGTCTCTTATGAAACACGAATCAAAAACTTTTAAAGTTTCGACATGAAATAGATAAACAGATCAGTTAAAGTATTAAACCGTCACGGTAAGACCGTAATGAAAATACTTAAGTAATAGGTTTCTAGTATACTTGAAAGAGTATAGTTTTCTTTCAATGAGGACTCCTCCCGGAACACGTCAATTTGACGGTGTGTCCGAACTGAGTAATCGAATTTGTTGGACATGATAAGGTTAATCATGAGTCGCTCTGAGCTACCATTTCCTTCAAAGGATAAGCATAAATAGTGCAGAACTTATTTTGAATAAGTTTCCATAATAATCTGTTTGACAGACTTCATATTAGATATGAACGGGAAAGAAACCGGGTTTCTCGCTTCTCTAGATTTGGGAATGCTAGGTAAATGTTTGGATGATACCAAACTAAAACCCATATTGGATAAGTGCCAATTATAGGTTATCCGAGGGATACCAAAGTATAGTACTTATACAACTCACAAGAGAACAATTAGATTGTTGCTCGCTATGTGATTTTCCTAAGAGGAATACCAGTATGCAGTGGTAAGTGGGAGGATAGTAAAACTCGATGAAAATCGGAGTAATACTATTCAAGGCACCAAGTCTTTAATGGAACACAAATAGTTCATCAAGGATGAAACTGTACCAATAATCTTCGAATACACAAAAACCGTGTAGATCGGAGAGAGTCAGAAAACAACCTGGGGCATGGGTTTCTGATCTCACCTCGTAAAGATGTCAATCTTTTGAGGTATACCAACTGACTACGCCCTATTATGGCAAAGTGCCATAAGTCCGAAATGGATTCCATGTAAATCAACCAAGTTTGGATACTAGTTGATGTACCGCAAGGCATTGTGCCTATTGGTACTTTATAAGTCTTCAAGGAAGACATACATGGATGGCAACATACCAACGTACTAAGCTAGGCTTGTAGCGGAAATGTATCGTTATCAACATTGTGTTGATTACAACGAAACCTTTTACCTGTTGCCATGGTAAATCCATTTGGATAATGCTTGCTGATGCTGCATGTTTCATTTATGAAATATGTCAGCTGAACAGGAAAATCACTTTCCTGAAAAGGAAACCTTTTGGAGGGTGTTTAAAACATCCTGTCGGTTTTGTCGTACTAAAACTAGAAAATAAGGTTTGCAGGTTATTCGATTCATGTTTGGATTGAAGCAAGCATTGAGTTCTTGGAATTACCATTTTGATGTAATCATAATGGTTTATGATTTAATTCAAAACGAAAATGATTCTTGTGTATATTAGGAGGTTAGTGGGAGCGCACTGACAGTGGATGTCCTATAAATAATGATAATACATCATTTCTTGGAAATGATATTCCCATAAAATAATCGGTGAAAGCTTGGCTTTCATGAAATTTCTCCATGGAATTCTTGGGAGAAACAACCTTTATTCTAGGAATAAAGATCTACTGGGATAAATTTAAAGTTGCTGACATTCTCCGAGAACTCGTACATTGAAAAATGTACGTGACCTGGTGTCTCATACGCTTTGAGCATATGAAGTGACAAACTGGCCAATCCAAGTGATAGTAACTGTATTGAGATTAAGAACATCCGTTAGTATCTTAGAGAACTAAGGATGCTGTCTTAAACTATGGAGAATGAGAGAACTTGAAGTGACTGGGATCACTACTGCAAGTTTCCTAACCGATAAAGACGACTATAAGTCGCAAACGGTACTATACAGTTTGAATAATGGTACAGTGAGCTGGAAATCTTCCTAACAAGATACTGTTAACAAATAAACAACAAATGTGGGTTATTGCTGCAGTTGAGGCAGCAAAAGAAGCAATATGGGTCAATAATAAATCTAATTAGATTGGATATAGTTCTGTTAGCAGCTGAGCTAGGCGTCAGCACATGCTAAAGAATTAATGGTCTCATCAACGACCCAGATATATACTTTGACAATTTATCTGATTCGTTCGGATCATACATCATAGCGATGTGATGATCATATAAATCGCATAAGATGATGATTATGCAAATCCGCTGACGAAAGCCTTTCCTCAGCAATTTGAGCCAACCGTACATAGTTCGGGTGTCAAACACTCGAGTGACTGGCTATAGGCCAAGTGGGAGATTGTTGGACAGTTATGACCCATAGCGTCACTATTTGTACAGATTATGATGTTGTTGTACAAATTAACTATTTGACAAAGGAGATTGCGCACTTATCATTTGTGATTAGATTACCTAGATGTATAAATGATAGGAGGTCCTTATGATTTGTTCCTGGATTGAGAATGATATGAGACAGTATCAGTCCACGAAGGAAAAATCATTAAATATCCCTAGTCAGAGTATTATCGAGATTGGACATCGATAAATTCGTAAAAGACTAGTATTACACTTGTGCGCGTTTGTGAGGGCACAACAACATAGTTCTCATGTATTTGGGTATAAGATACTCATTCAAGTGTAATAGGAGGTTGTGTTTACCGATGGTACGGCAAACAGCTTCGCTCTGGATAGACCCCATCGGAATTACATTGGTAGTATAACTATGTGTCTATGGAAGTCCGAAATCAGGGTAGGTGTATTTGGTCTTAACCTGAGACTTGCACCGCTAATACTTGCGACAATCAATATGCTTTGGTTTTGGTCGTCCAGGGCTTTAACAGGTTCTGTGTACGCCTCTGTTGGGTATATTGAGAATCGTAGTATATTGGGTGTGATGTCAAGACGAAAGTGTCACTCCAGTCATATGGAGATGATGATCGCGCAGGGATACAGAACTGGTTCTCTAAAAAGGTTACAACCATCGGGATAATATGACTTGGTCATGATTATCCTATAATAAAGAGACTAGTTGCTCATCATTCGATAAATGCTTCATACGGGGCAGACACTGTACCAGCCCCAGGCCTTGCATGTGATCATCCGATACAGGATCGATATACGCAATACTACGTACACTACGCCTGATACAGATCCTTTATTCCTGTAAGGATATTTCTGGAGAATTGGGTAGGCATGGCGCTTTCCTAGAAGCCAACCTTGTCTTATAAATCGGTAAAATGTAATACTTGGTACTTACGTGTTCCGATAGTCCGACGATCGAATTTACTGCCAACATATCCGGGGTGTTGGACAGTTATGACCCATAGCGTCATTGTTGTAAAAGACATTGTGCCTTTTATACAAAATTAACTATGTAATAATGAAATTACCTTTTACCGATTTATGATTAGTTCCGGATTGAGATGATATGAGACAGTATCAATCCATAAAGGTTTAATCATTAAATATCCCTAGTCATAGTATTATCGAGATTGGACATCGATAATGCGGAATAGACTAGTATTGCACTTGTGCGCATTGTGAGGGCATAATGGCATAATTCTCATATGTTTAAGTATAAGATACTTATGCAAGTGTGATAGGAGGTTGTGTTTTACCGATGGAACGGAAAATAGCTTCGCTCTGGATGGACCCCGTGGAATCCCATTGGTGGTATGTATATGTGTCTATGGGAGTCCGCTTCAGGGTAGGTGTATTTGGTCTTAACCTGAGACTTGCATCGCTAGTACTTTTGACAATCGGTAAACTTTGGTTTTGGTCGTCCATGGCTTTAACAGGTTCTGTGTACGCCTCTGCTGGGTTTATTGGGAATCGTAGTGTATTGGATGTGATGTCATGATGGAAGTATCACTTCAGACATATGAAGATGATGATCACGCAGGGATTCAGAACTGGCTCTCTATAATGTTACAACCATCGGGATATTATGACAAGGTCATGATTATCCGATTCAAAGAGACTAGTTGCTTGATATCCGAAATGTGCTTCGTACGGGGCAGACACTATTCCAGCTGCAGGCCTTACACGTGACATCTGATACTGGATCGCAATACGCAATACTACGGTATACTACGCCTGATAAAGATCGTATATTCCAGTAAGAATATTTCTGGAGAATTGGGTAGACATGGCGCTTTGCTAGAAGCCAACCTTGTCTCGTAAATCGGTAAAAACGTAATACTTGGTACGTACGTGTTTGGATAGTCCGACGACCATATTTATTGCCAACATATCCAGAGATCTCTTAGGTCGCTTCCCGAAGATTCACCGATGACGTATGATTCGAACTTAATTAATCTAGGATTAATTGCGGAGAGACTTTATCTTGGATAAAGTACTATTTGAAGAGAGAGAAAGATTAATTTGGAATTAATCATTAAAATAATATATTCGATATATTATTCGGAATTAGATTTCGACGCGAAATTAAAATTTGATTTTAATTCGGGCAAACGAGTTAATTCAGAAATAATTCGTTAGCGACGTGAATATTAATTTTGCTAGGCATAATTATTTAATTAAATTCGATTTAAATAACGTCGCGACAGAAGTTCGTTAACTCGGAATTATCAAACCCGAGCCCGGGAGTGTTTGCGGGCCCACTCGCATTCGGAATCGAGTGGGGCCCACATGTCACATCAACCATCACATCACTTGTCAATGCATTACCTTTTTGGTGATGGGTTTAGGTGAGTTGTTGAAAGTGCGAGATACACTCCAAAGTGAAAGTTTGGTGATAGACATTTGACTTTTTGAATTACCAACTTTGGTAAATCATTTTATTATTTGTTTTTGAAACAAATATATAAGATTTATTAAGTCAAAAAATTTATCTTCTTCTCTCCTCTCAATGACCAAAACTGTGAAAGTTTTCTAGGCTCTCAATTTCTTCATTTTTCTTACAAAATTCTTGAAGAAAGTGTGTATGTTTGGAACATTAAATCACATATAAGGCTAGCACCTTTAGGGATCATAAAAAGGTGATAAGGGAAACCCATTCAAGAGCTTGGAAGGACAAAACAAAGGTTGGAGCTCCACCTTCCACCTTGACCGAAACTTGGACTGCACAAAGGAGATTTTTGTTGCTCAACGGATCCACAAACCGATCGATATAAGTGTGTTTCCGCCACTCTTCTTCATTATTCATTCTTATTTCATGCTTATATGATCTTAGGACATGTTTTAGAAACAACAACAATGGTATCATTGAGCTTAATGAGCATGAAAAATATTAGGGTAAAATTTGGGTAAAATTGATTGAAGCATGATTTGATGAAATTGATTGATTAAGTATGCTTAAATGTATGTAACATTGTGTTATACATCATCAATTTTATGAAAAACTTATTGGATGAATTTTTCCCCATATGAGAGGCTTGGCCGAATCTATTACCTTGCAAAGGACTTGGTATTTTTTATTTGTGAGTTCATTGGATGACTTGAAACGGATATGGAATGACGATTAGTGATTCGATCGGATTGAAAAATGAAATCGGAATTTTTTCCTTACCTTGGCCGAATGCATATAGGCATGAATGGGACTTGATTTTTGATTAAATGATGTTGGACATGTGATAAAAGTATGATTAATGGATTAAATTAGTGTTTTGGAAATATTGATTTAAAAGATTAATCATGACTTTACACTTTAATTAATTGAGTTATAAAATTTGGAATTTTAAAATTTGGTTAATTGAGCTTAAAATTATTATATTTGAGCATAATAGGCTTGGTTGGGCCAAGTTGGTTTAGGCCAATTGGATTTGATCCAAATTGGGCCTAAATCATTCCATTAAGTCCAACTGTAATAAATGGGCTTTTATGTTTAATTGGGCCTTATGGGCTTGATATTGATTTTATAGCAAATGACGGTGATTCCTTATTGGGCTTGGTAATTGGGTTTGACCCACATTGACCAAAGCCCAAGCCTAATGAAATCAATTGAAAGCCCATCGGACTTTAAATAAACGGACATTAGATGTTAGTTGGGCTTTGAGACCCGATAAGATTAGATTTGGAATCTAAGTCATTAAAGCGCATTAAAAGTGCCAATAATTAATTTGGAATTAAATAATAGGATTAGTATTGAATACGACTTAAATTGGATTTAACGAGTAGTTCGATATAATTCATAAATTCTTACTTTAAGTACTTATTCTCAAACGAGTTGGACTCGCGCAAAATCAAACCGTTGTTTGAATATTGGATGGTCACATAATTAAAGACTAATTAATTGGATTAGATTGGTTGTATAACATGCCTTGAATGAATATATGTGGATGTGTTGAATGAATAGTGTATATCGGATGGATATTAGAAGGGAAAGGGTAATTTTGGAAATTATCGTGTCCAGCCTTGTCTCTTATTATCTCTTTGTATTCTCTTCTCACCTAATTCCCCTCATTGCAATGAGGTTTCTATTATTGTATAATGTAATTATGTAGAAATAGAATAGTTCTAGCTGGGGAGATGAAATGGAGCGATTTGTTCTAGGAACAATCTGTTTAAATATCCATCCGCATATCACTATTAATTTACTTTACGCGCCTTATTATGTTTTAGAAGCATGCTTAAGGGTGTATGATGAGACCTTAACAAAGATAATAAATTGGTTGCCAATTTACGCGAAAAACCCTCAAAAAAATATTAAGCGATTTTTCCTTCCGTTGAGTGATTCTTACTCAAGATCCAAAATTGGCATTGGTTTGTTGGCCAAAGTCAAGGCCTTTGTCAATTGCGGATGTGTTTGAATCATGAGAGTTTTGTTCCATGTCGGTGTCCTGTCCAAGTCGTGATTTGTTGGCCAAAGTCAAGATCATTTCTTGTCCATCGACATTGATTACGAAACTTTCCATGTCAATGGGTCCCGCTTAACTGGAATCATTAAGCTTGTTGTGCCAAAGCCAAGGCTTAGTTGATTCAGAGGAAAAAGTTAGGAAAATGTATTGGATACATTGGCATATGTATTATATATATGTTTCGGACTTGGATGCCCACCTACCGGATCTAGGAATTGGATAAGATCCAATTGATCTTCGAGATCTACCTAGTTAAATATCATACAGCTTGTTGGCCAAAGTCAAGGTTTGTGTTTATTTAACGGGATCCTAGCCTCTAGGAAACTGGGTTTCCCAAGTACTCGACAGAGGGTTAGAGGCTCGCCGAAAAATAGTGGGAGGCTAGTATTGAATTTGTAATTTCATTCAGATACTTAGCTTAATGCACTTTCAAATAATTTCGTCAAAATTATATTATTAGTTGGACTAATATAATGTTATTTTTCTTGTAACAGTGAGACTGTACCCAAAATATCGTTGACTAGATAGTTGGACTATCGTAGTCAAGATGACTGGAAAGGGAAATGTCCGAGACATTATCATGGGCGAGAATGTCTTTAAGGGCATGAACTTTGCAAATTGGGAGATGAATCTAAGGATAGTCCTTGGAGCCGAGAGGTTGTTATACACCATAAATACACCTCTTGGGCCTAAACCCACACCTGATCAGACACTTGAACTGGAGCTTTGGAAGACACACAGCGATGATTGTGATACTGCTCAGTCTATTATGCTTGCTTCAATGACTCAGCATTTCTGCCGACAAAATAGGGACTTGGATCCTTATAACATGATGGCGAGGTTGCAAGATCTTCATCGATCTAACAAGAGGTCGCAAAGATATGAGTTAGTTGGGAAGCTCTTCTGTTCACGCATGTCAGAAGGCATGTCTGTTGAGTCCCATGTGGCACAGATGAATGCTGACATAGATGAGCTAGCTACTATGGGGATAGTCTTTGAGGCTGAGATTACTATAGACATGGTCTTGCAATCTCTCCCCGATTCCTAGAGACAGTTCATCATAAACTATAATTTGATGAACACTGACGATACTCTTGGATAGTTATTATCTACTCTCAAGGAAGCTGAGAATGAGCTTCTCAAAGGAAACAAGCGTGAGGCACACTTTGCTTCGACATCTCAGAAACCGAGGGCTGGGCCCAAGGCAACTGGAGGTGTGAAGAAGAAGAAGCATAAAAGAAAGGGCAAGGCCAAATCATCAAAGGATTCTGGGAAGCCAAAGGACAAATCTCAGGATGTTTGCCTCCAGTGCGGCAAGCGGGGTCACTGGAAGCGTGACTGCCGCGAGTACAAGGCACTCTAGAATGAGACAAAGGCGGGCAAGGCACCAGCCTCAGGTATGTTTGTTATTGAAATAAACATGGCTACTTCTAGTTTTAAAAATTGGATTTTTGATTCTGGTTGTGGTGCTCATATATGTACTGATGTGCAGGGTCTGCAGATTAGCAAGAGACTGGCTTCAGGGGAGATTGATCTGCGTGTTGGAACCGGGACATCTGTTGCTATTTTGGCCGTGGGCACTTTTGTTTTGGAACTACCCTCGGGGCATGTACTTGAACTTAATGACTATTATTATGTACTTAGTTTGACTAGGAATATTATTTCTGTATCTATGTTAACCCAATGTGGGTATACTTTTGTATTTAGAAACACTGGGTGTTATTTATATAAAAATGATGTAGAAATTTGCACTGCTGTTGCAAATAATGGTATTTATATTTTGAATATAAATTTATCTCCAACATATAATATAACAAACAAAAGGCTCAAAATGAGTAACAAAGATGAAACCTACATGTGGCACTGTCGCTGGGACATATAAACAAGACTCGATATCCACACTTTCGAAGAGTGGGTACTTGGACGGATTTGATCCAAATTCATATGACGTCTGCGAATCTTGCTTATTAGGCAAAATGCCTAAATCACCTTTTAGCAGTAAAGGTGAACGCGCCACCGAACTGTTAGCCCTTGTTCATAGTGATGTTTGTGGGCCCATGTCTAGCCAGGCTAGAGGTGGATACGAATACTTCGTAACCTTCACAGATGATGCATCTCGTTATGGTTATGTGTATCTCATGAGACACAAGTTTGAAACTTTTGAGAAATTCAAAGAGTTTCGACACGAAGTTGAAAAACAGACAGGCAAGAGTATTAAGACATTACGGTCGGACCGTGGTGGTGAATACTTAAGCAATGAGTTTCTAGATTACTTGAAAGAATATTGTATTCTTTCACAGTGGACTCCTCTTGGAACACCGCAATTAAACGGTGTGTCCGAACGTAAACCGTACTTTGTTGGACATTGGTAAGACTATGATGAGTCGCACTGAGCTACCTATTTCCTTTTAGGGATATGCATTAAACAGTGCAATTCTTATTTTGAATAAGGTTCCGTCAAAGTCTGTTCAACAGACTCCGTATGAGATATGGACAGGAAAGAAACCGGGTTTCTCGTTCCTGAAGATTTGGGGATGTGGGCATACGTCAAGCGTTTGGAAGGTACCAAACTTGAACCCAAATCGGATAAATGCCTTTTCGTAGGATATCCTAGGAAACCAAAGGATATTACTTCTATCACCCACAAGAGAACAAAGTATTTATTGCTCTACATGCGGTTTTCCTTGAGAAGGAATTCCTAAATGCATTGGTAAGTGGGAGGAAAATAGAACTTGATGAAAATCGTAGTGATACTGTTCCTGGCATAGAATCCTCAACGGAACAAGAACAGTCCATCAGAGATGAGACTGTACCATAATCTTCTATTACACAAGGACCGCGTAGGTCGGAGAGAGTCAGGAAACAACCTGAGAGGTATGGTTACCTGATCTCACCTCATGTAGATATCAATCTCATCGAGGATAACGAATCGGCTATGTATGAGGAAACAATACAAGATATCGATTCCACTTTATGGCAAGAAGCCATGAAGTCCGAGATGGATTCCATGTACACCAACCAAGTTTGGACACTGGTTGATGCACCAGAAGGTGTAAAGCCTATTGGATGCAAATGGGTCTTCAAGAAGAAGATTGACATGGAAGGCAACGTACAAACGTACAAAGCTAGGCTTGTAGCGAAGGGGTATCGTCAACGACATGGTTTCGATTACGATGAAACTTTCTCACCCGTTGCCATGATTAAATCCATTCGAATAATGCTTGCAATTGCTGCATATTTCAATTACGAGATATGGCAGATGGACGTTAAAACCGATTTCCTTAACGGAAACCTTTTGAAGGATGTTTATATGTAACAGCCTGACGGTTTTATCGTGCCTAGACTTGCAAACAAGGTTGTAAGTTAAATCGGTCCATCTATGGACTGAAGCAAGCATCGCGCTCATGGAACCAACGTTTTGATGAGATTATAAAAGAATATGATTTCATTCAAAACGAAGATGATCCTTGTGTATACAAGAAGGTTAGTGGGAGAGAACTGACTTTTATTGTCCTTTATGTTGACGATGTATTGCTAATAGGCAATGACATTCCCATGCTAACGTCGGTGAAAGCTTGGCTTTCATTGAAATTCTCCATGAAAGATCTGGGAGAAGCATCTTTTATTCTGGGAATAAAGATCTACCAGGATAGATCTAGAAAGCTGCTTGGACTTTCCCAGAGCACATATATTGACAAAGTGTTGAAGAGATTCAACATGGATCAGTCCAAGAGAGGACTGTTGCCAATGTCACATGACGTCTATCTATCTAAGGACATATGTCCTAATACTCAAGATGAGAGAGACAACATGAGTTGGACACCGTTCACCTCAGCAGTCGGATCGATCATGTATGCCATGATATGTACACGACCTGATGTCTCCTATGCTTTGAGCATGTGTAGTCGCTATCAGGCCGATCCAGGTGAAGGTCACTGGATGGCGGTTAAGAATATCCTAAGTATCTTAGACGAACTAAGGATGCTTTCTTAATCTATGGAGATGGAGAACTTGAAGTAACTGGGTATACCGATGCAAGTTTCCAAACCGACAAAGACGATTGTAAGTCACAATCCGGGTACATATTTTGTTTGAATAACGGAGCAGTGAGCTGGAAATCTTCCAAGCAAGAGACTGTTGCCGATTCAAAAACAGAAGCAGAGTACATCGCTACAGCTGAAGCAGCAAATGAAGCAGTTTGGAACCGAAAATTCCTAATTGGATTAGGAGTAGTTCCGTTAGCAGCTGAGCCCGTTCCATTGTATTGTGACAATAACGGGGCTATAGCACAGGCTAAGGAACCGCGGTCTCATCAACGATCCAAGCACGTTCTTCGACATTTTCATCTGATTCGTGAGATCATACATCGTGGCGATGTGAAGGTCAAGAAGGTCGCATCAGATGACAACATAGCAGATCCACTGACGAAAGCGATTCCTCAGCAAAAGTTTGAGCGACATGTACATAGTTCAGGTATTAGATGCTTGAGTGACTAGCTATAGGCCAAGTGGGAGATTGTTGGACAGTTATGACCCATAGCGTCACTGTTTGTAAAAGACATTGTGCTTTTTGTACAAAATTAACTATGTAATAATGAAATTGCCTTTTACCGATTTATGATTCATTTACTTGGATATAAATAAATCGTAAAAGTCCATATGATTAGTTCCGGATTGAGATGATATGAGACAGTATCAATCCATAAAGGTTTAATCATTAAATATCCCTAGTCATATTATTATCGAGATTGGACATCGATAATGCGGAATAGACTAGTTTTACACTTGTGCGCGTTGTGAGGGCATAACGACATAGTTCTCATATGTTTAAGTATAGGATTCTTATGCAAGTGTGATAGGAGGGTGTGTTTTACCGATGGTACAGAAAACAGCTTTGCTTTGGATAGACCCGCGGAATTCCATTGGTAGTATGTATATGTGTCTATGGGAGTCCGCTTCAGGGTAGGTGTATTTGGTCTTAACCTGAGACTTGCAGCGCTAGTACTTACGACAATCGGTAAACTTTGGTTTTGGTCGTCCAGGGCTTTAATAGGTTCTGTGTACGCTTCTGCTAGGTTCATTGGGAATCGTAGTGTATTGGATGTGATGTCAAGACGGAAGTATCACTTCAGACATATGGAGATGATGATCACGCAGGGATTCAGAACTGGCTCTCTATGTAATGTAACCATCGGGATAATATGACAAGGTCATGATTATCCGATTCAAAGAGACTAGTTACTTGATATCCGATATGTGCTTCGTACGGGCAGACATTATTCCAGCCCCAGGCCTTGCACGTGACATCTGATACTGGATCGCAATACGCAATACTACGGTATACTACGCCTGATAAAGATCGTATATTCCAGTAAGAATATTTCTGGAGAATTGGTTAGACATGGCGCTTTGCTAGAAGTCAACCTTGTCTCGTAAATCGGTAAAAAACGTAATACTTGGTACGTACGTGTTCAGATAGTCCGACGACCATATTTACTGCCAACATATCCAGAGATCTCTGGGTCGCTTCCTGAAGATTCACCGATGATGTATGATTCGAACTTAATTAATCTGGGATTAATGCGGAGGGACTTTATCTTGGATAAAGTACTATTTGAAGAGAGAGAAAGATTAATTTGGAATTAATCATTAAAATAATATATTCGATATATTATTCGGAATAGATTTCGACGCGAAATTAAAATTAGATTTTAATTCGGGCAAACGAGTTAATTTAGAATTAATTCGTTAGCGACGTGAATAGTAATTTTCATAGGCATAATTATTAATTAAATTCGATTTAAATAACGTCACGACGGAATTTCTTAATTCAGAATTATCGAACCCGAGCCCGGAAGTGT
>SKCR01044869.1:0-47390 GCA_019454045.1 Zanthoxylum bungeanum | reverse complement strand
AACATATGTTTAATAATCCATTCGTCAGAGGCTATCTGAGTTATGCTTAAGAAACATAGATTATACCGTCAAGTTTCCGAGGTGCATATCTCATGTCGACATGTCCACGAATATTTACAACTAATCAGAAATCATTTCTGTTATATGTGATCCACCCTATGTGATCAGCTTTGGCGCCAAAGTCTTAAGAATCGTGACTTACTCACATGGATACCTAAACTATTTATGGTACACATACGGGCCGAAGGATCCTATCTTGATACACACTTTATTAACGAGTGCATCGGTCCACACCCAACAAACATGTAGCGGCCAGACCATGAAAGATTTCTGACATACATGGCATTTAAGTGTGGAAGATCTCACATAAAATCAATGATATCCTATAGTAGAAGGATCACATATGCTACTCGACTCGAGGAGATTCCTATTAACGGTGATGTGTACTTCCAACTATTAGGAATCACATGTGACTCATTTAGTATTTACTCCAACGAATACCCACACATCTATACAAGCTTCCAAAGCTCATGGTATATCGGGTTAAACCATTGGAACTCCAATTCCAATATACGATATGTGCTAGTCTTCTAGGTTATAAGAATTCGATTGTATTCCAAAACCGACGACTATGAATACTTACTTTAAGAATAGTTTATAATAGTAATATTATCTCAATATCGGATCACCTAGTGTCCAGTATTACTACATGACTATTCTGATATCGATATCATTCTTAGCATATTCATATATCAATCTAATATGCATAATGACATTACCATTAATAATGTTGAAATGAAAATGAAGTTATTTTATTAATAAATAATAAAATATAATGTACAATACATTATTCGAATTGGCGCTCCAAGCACCAACTCCAACAGAATTCATGTACTGACATAAGCCCGATCAGACATACATTTCAAATTATAAGTCTGGTCGGACATTCTTCGGATGTTACAGTCTCCATAAATCCAGTAACATCATACAGATATGAGGGAAACATGGGATTTTTCTTCCTCATTCCTTTCTCAGGCCTCTCATTTGCACTATGTAAAGAAAGCCTCATTCTTCACATGTGGAGGAGAAACTTATCTCGAGGAGAGGCTAGATTTTGGAATTCATAACCTTAAATAAATCCTAAAGCTCTGATACTTTGGAATCCTAGAGAGAGAAATAACTAAACATAAAATTTTGGAGTTCATTTCAACTTGGTACGAATCCAACAACAACCCAACGATCGGAAACGTCTTTCAGCGCCACCAAACCACATAAATGTACGACCTGAGAGCACCCTTTTAATATTTCTGCATATTTGAGATTATGGTTTTGACACAATATTTCTGACCGGACGTATATTATGTTCGACCGGACATACACACACTTCCAGTAAAATATAGATATATTCGATCGTGTTCACTGATTCATAGTTATCGCATGCTTAGTTGTTTTGTTTTACTGCTTTAGTTGATAATACGCATGCGTTTAGTTTATTGTTTAAAGTGAGATTAATATGCATGATATGTTTTGCTTACGTGTGATCTATAAATGAAGTCTAACCTGACATGCACTAAGCTAGTTTATTGCATAATTTAAGAGTATGACCATTGATTAGACTTAGGGATGATGCACTTAGCCATAAAAATTCTAACTTAGACTTGTCTTAGATAGTGTATATTTTTAATTCTGTAAGACTATACCTATTCCACCAATAGGTGTATAAGGGTCGAAAATATATCGATTCTCAATTGGTATCAAAGCGTTTAATTTCGATCATTGACCCTTTTAGTTATGAATAAAAGTCAACCTCTTAATTATCCCTCATTCATTGATGAAACCAATTATCGTCATTGTAAGGTTCACATGAAAGCATTCCTCAAATCCCTGGATGAGGGGGTTTGGATTTCAGTTGAGTATAGGTGGAAAGAACACATGGTAACCATAAACGAGATCTATACTCCTAAGGATAAACTCATCTGGTCCGAAGAGGAGTTTGAAGATAGTAACTTGACTAGTAAACCATTAATGCATTTCATAATGCTATCTGCTCCATTGAGTTTATGAGAATCTTCATGTGTGAAGTTAGCAATGATGTTTGGGATATCCTTGAGACTGTTAATGAAGGTACATTATCTGTTAAGAATTTCAAACTTCAAGATCTTGCTATAAGATTTGAAGTTGCTCGTATGAAGGGAAATGAGACATTTGATAAGGTCTATGCTGAATTAATGACATAATTAATTCCAATTTTAACTTAGAAGAGAATATCCCGAAGAATAAAATTATTATAAAAATTCTTAGTCTCTGCCAAAAAGATTCATTCATAAGATCACATCAATAGAAAAGTGTAAGGATCTAGATCATCTCAAACTAGATGACCTTATAGATAACCTTCAGGTTTATGAGAGTAAAATCCCTAGGTTTAGAAGGTCTGAGAACATAACAATGAAAAATGTGAGAGTGGAAGTACGTGATTCATCAAATGATGATAGTGACACTTCACTTTCAAAGGCTGACATTCCTATGCTCGTGAAAAGATTTAACAAATTCCTTAACCCTAAGAAAAATGGTTATGGCTTTAATAGGATAATAACTGAGAGATTTAGAGACAATAACGATCGACTTAGAACGGGTAAAAAGAGCCTAGATGTGATAGAGAAATGAAACCCCAAACTATTAGATGGCATGGGTGTCAAAGCATAGGTAACATCGGAACTAAATTATCTACATACATTAAGTTTAAGGGGGAGAAGTTTATAGATGTATCTTTGTCTGATGACGAGAAGAAGATGGGGATGATTTTGATGACTCTGAGTCAGAAAGGAACTTCACTCATATGACCTTCACTAGTGATGTAAACTCCAACAAGGAGTCCAATGAGCTTGTGATTCTAAGTACAAATCCTAGTTCTATGAAAACAGTGAATTTAAGGTTGAGAAAAACCTTCATATAGCTTATACTGAGTTATATAATAAGAGCTTAAACATCAAAAAGATAAATGTTGAGGTCACAAAATAACTCAGAGAGACTGAACTGGATAAGAATGAAGTTCAAGCCAAGCTTGAAAAAAACCTTATAGTCGTTGCAGACCTTAAGGAGAGGACATTATTTGTTGCAGACTAGTGGTAGTTGTTCAATGACTATAACCGGAAATTAGTTGTGGTCAGGTTTCAATTCATCCATAACATATCAAGTGTCATTTTATCTAAGATTTTATTGTGTGTTCATCTGTACTTAGAATAATGTAATACTACCTAGGTCTTCTCAATCATTCATCTGTGCTATGATTTCACACAACCTCCAAGACTTCTCGGGGAATCTCTACTTGAGATTTTCTCAATACAAAGAATTTCACCTTTGAATTGTCGGGTTTTAATCCTCATCGACAGTGTCAATTGTTAACATTGAATTTTCATCCAGAAAAATAATGGGGCTTTTCTAAAATCAAACATGTTATTGAACACATGAATTTATTTTTTTGATAGGAAATTATATGAAAAAATTAAAGAACACGAAAAAAATCAATGAGTATGTTTTTTGTGACCTCTAAACTACCCTTCATTTAACATGGAGGTTGCCTTATTTCAATAAGATTATGCTTTTCTTGGTGGGGTTCATGGTTCTCAGTCACTTATACTTTAGTTTTTGATTTGGTGCTCGATCCTCAGGTAAACCTATGCCTTAGATTTTGATTTGGTGCTCGATCCTCAGGTAAACCTATGCCTTAGATTTTGATTTGGTGCTTGTGTCCTTGGGTAAACCCATGCCTTAGTTTCTAATTTAGTACTCGATATTTATCTTCGTTTACTATGAAAATTATATTTGGTGTATCCATGGCCGACCCAACCATCCAGTAATTAATGAAGTAAAATAGGTCGGGGATTAGGTAAAAAGTCATTGGGTCTGAACCCTGGCCCTACATAAAAAATCACATAACAATATTCATCGGAAGAAATTAATTATGCTTGTATGAACGTATATATGATAAAGTTTTATTAAATGATATATAAACCTATTCAAATTGTGTGTACCAAGGACTTTTCTATGCCAACATGTCTATATAACAAGAATAAGAAGTATAAAATCAACATGCATAATTAATTTGATGAGAAGGACATCTCTTTATTTTATTTTTCTATTTATCTCACTTTGTTTTTCTTTAATTCTAAAAAAAAAAAAGATATATAACAAGCATAAAAAAAAAAAGAATGATAAAGTGAGAATTAAAACTACTCATAAAGTACGGATATTTTGAAACTAAAATTATATTTAACTATAAAGTATTTTACTCTCATTTTACTTTCCTTATCAATTTTTATAATAAATAAATATATATATATATATATTGGTAGAGACAATGACAGAAAAACTAAGGAAATGGTCTTAATTTTAATTTTTAATGGGTGTTGTTGAATTTGATGTGGCCATAAATGTTGAAGTCAAATGGAGATGATCATTGATAAATGTAGGGCATGTGAATGAATGATCAATTTAGTTAGCCCAAATAATAATTCACCCCATCCCTATCCATCTAAATTACATAGCCAAAAGGGGCCAAAAGCACATAATACATGTCTATATAATAAGAATAATTCCTTCCTTGTGGAGATAATATGAATGAATAAGAAGGTGTAAAACCGACATTCAAATTAGTTTCAAACCGACCCATTGACTGAGTGGTGGCCAATAAATGTTGAAGTCAAATCGAGGTGATAAATGTAGGACATGTGAATGGAGGACCCTGGAGTTTGATGGGCGTCCTTCATTCCCCATTCCTATCGCGTGATTGCCCCCATTTATAAAAATATATCTTTCTTGTAAAAACAATTATCCCTTACCCCAAATCTATCTATATATATTGATTAAATATTTTTATTTTTGTTAACTTTATATTATTTTTGCTTTTTATATATCTATTTTTACTTTTGTTTAATAAATATTACAAATTTCTTATTTATTCTTATTTATTTTGTATTCATCTATTCATTTAATTTTTTTATTAATTTATTTAACACTATTTATATATAATAGATATTTTTTATTTTTTGATAGTCTATTTGTTTAATAAATTTCATATATTTTTTATGCATATTTTTTATTTATTTTGAAAGTAGAGAAATTTATTTTATTAAAAGTCGTGTTGATTTTGATTTTGATTTTGATTATGATTATTGATTTTATTTTTGTTTTATTAAAAGTTGTTTGTCTTATTTACTTTAGTAAAGCTAAAACCATTAGAGAAATAATTTGTGCTTGACAAGAAATAATTATTGCTCATGTTAGCAAACACTTCGTGCAAGTTTTCTTACACCTTCATTACCCTGTACCACTCATCTCAACGTAGTGATGAAAATATTTATCGTACGAAGCTAAAAAATGGGTCACTCGTTATATGATACGTAATCAATTATGGTACGAAGTATTGTGTATATCACCAAGTGCGTCAGAATGAGACTTTGGAGGCAACACATATTAGAATTTGTGATTTTTATATTTTTAAGTGTAACTTTTTATATTATTACTTGTACTATTCTTTTAAAATATATTTTTCTAATATACATGAGAATATTTTTATTATATATAAGTAGTGTTAAATAAATTAAAAAAGAATCACAAAAATTAAATGAATTAATGAATACAAAATAAATAACAATAAATACGAAATTTGTAATATTTATTAAAGAAAATTAAAAATAATAGATATATAAAGAGTAAAAAATATAAATTTTTAAAAAAAATTAATTTATAAAATAAATATATTTAATTAATAAAATATCAAAATAATTAATTTGTTTAACAAAATAAAAAAACTTGTAAATGAAGAATTTTGGAAAGATTGGTACTTTTGTAGGGGGGGGGGGGGGGGGGGGGTGGTGTTTTAATCAAAGCTAGAGAAAAGACTTTTATAGGATCGACGTATGGATGATGTGATACGATCAATTATTAATGATTTGATAAATTGCCTAATGTATTGTATGAGTATCAAAGCTAGAGAAATACTTACTTGGGACGGACATATGGATGATGTGATATGACCAACTATTAATGATTTAATTATTATATATTAAATTTATAATTAACCAATAACAATAAAAAGAAAATTTTTATTAATTAACACGTGATTTATACTTATTAAATGATCTCATAATACATGTCTCATATACATTTTTTTCTCCGAGCTATCATTACTAATTGTCTTAATCGACAATCAAGCAGTGCATATATTAAACGTTATTGATTTTTTTTTCAATTGTTTGTATGTTACTATGTTCCATGATTATATAATTGTATAGGATTGTCTTATAAATTATCATAACGATACTTTAATATTTATAATTTTAGAAAATATAAATTTTAATCTCTATTATTAAATATTTTTATTAATTATCTATTTTTTTTATCTAATTTTAAAATAAATATTTATTATCTTTAGACAATTTAATACTAATGATATGAAAAATGACTCAAAATTAATGAAAATCCGAAGCTTATATTTTTAAAACTACAACGACTCAAATATTGTTATGATAGTCCGCAGTGTAGTTGGTTATCATTTTTCCCGTAGTTTATGTAGCAATTACATATCAAATTAAGTCATTGTTCTTTGGTTGAACCCGGTTACTATAAAATTTCTCACATTTTAAAATATAAATTTTAATATAGTTATTATTGTCTAATTACAATATTAAGTTTTAGCTAAACGATGGTAACTAGCCTAAAATTTTATTTTAAAACATGTAAATATATATTTCCCTAATTTACTTAATTACACGCGTTTCTTCTCTAATTATATATTTTTAGCAAATTTGTAATATCTTTTATTTAGTTTTGAAGTTACTTATATTTTTTATGAGTAGGTAGAACCGGTTGGAAAATGCTTACTAGTAAGCATTTTGAGGTACAATTTTAAGCATAGTCCATTTCGTGTTAGTGGTTGTTTTTGAGTGATTCGGATACTCCTCTGTGAGTAGTTCGGAATGATATATTCATATGCTTAAAATGGTGCTTGGGTGAATGAGAAATTGTTGCTCAAAATTTACCCATTGGTGTTGGAAAATAAAAAGAAATAAGATTGTCCCACATGAGAAAGCTAATAAAGGAAAATTGTGTTTATATATGATTGCTCATGTGTAGATGAGTAAGTGTTATAAGGATAGAGGCTCTCTCTACGTGCGCGCGCATGGGGGGTGCAAATCAAAATCCGGACAAGCATGACTCGTGTGCACCCGCGCGTCCTGCGTATACGAATGCCAGACCAAATTGTGCGGGCCCGGCCCAGCCACTTTTTGCAAGCCTCTTTATTTTTTCCAAGTTCTTTTGAAGTTCCATAACAGTTAAATTAATTCTATTAATTAACTGGGTGGGGTGGTTACATCATATGAAAAGCCTCCCACTAACTCAATTTAATTGGCATGTTTATGTGGGCAGTGTTTTTTTGGCATGTTATTGTCTTGTTCCTGGTTCGATAATGCACTGCCTTCATGTTCCTGTCACTGGTTCGTTGTTGCACCGCCGTCTGCAATTGTCCTGAGACTATGTTACTTTCATTATTCTTGTTGTGTTGTTTCCTCTATTTATTGTAAGTAATCGTGTTGTTCAGAGTCTTTTGTAAGAACACAGTAACCAAATATTTATAATAGTCTTAAAACAAATTCGTTCTGTGGATATGGAAAACAGTCCAAACACAGTTGATCCGAACATGGCAGCCTCTTCGGCTGGCCAAAATGTTCCAGCCTCTGGGCTTAATGTGGCAGCCTCTTCGGCTGGCCAAAATGTTCCAGTCTCTGGGCTTAATGTGGCAGCCTCTGTGGCTGGCCAAAGTGTTGTTGCCTCTATGGCTAGACAACATGTTGGACATGTGAGCCATGTCAATCATGCTGCGGAAAAACCTGAAAAATTCAGTGGTCAGAATTTCAAAAGGTGGCAACATAAAATGTTTGTTTTACTTGACCACGTTGAACCTTGCAGGGTTCCTAAAGGAATATGCTCATGTACCCAAAGAGGGTGAGAATGATATTCAAGTGATTAGTGTCATCGATGCTTGGAAACATTCTGAATTCCTATGTAGGAATTATGTGCTGAATGGCTGAGTGATTCCTTGTACAGTTGTGTACGCCGGAATGAAAATAGCTAAGGAGCTTTGGGAATCCTTAGATCGAAAATATAAAACTGATGACGCCGGGTAAACAAAGAAATTTATCGTAGGCCGTTTTCCTAGATTTTAAGATGGTTGACTCCAAAACTGTGTTAAGTCAAGTACAAGAATTGCAGATTATTCTAGCAGAAATTCATGCTGAGGGGATGGTATTAAGTGAAACCTTCCAAACCTGGTTGGAAATATTTCAAGAATTATTTAAAGCATAAGCGCAAAGAATGAACATTGAAGACTTGGTTCTTAATCTTAGAATTGAGGAAGATAATAGAGTATCTGACAAGAGAGGAATCACTCATGAGGCCAAAGCAAATGTTGTTGAACATGGTCATAAGAACAAGAACCTCAAGAACAAAGGGTCAAAGATGGGCCCTAAAGGAGGAATTTCCAAGAAATCCAAATTTCAAGGAATATGCTTCAACTGTGACAAAATGGGTCACAAGTCTTCTGAGTGCAGACTGCCGAAGAAGAAAAAAAATCAAGAGGCTAATATGATAGAAAACATGACTCAAGATGTTTCAGACATTAACTTTTCTGCTGTGGTTTCTGAGGTGAATCTGGTGGGTTCTAACACAAGAGAGTGGTGGATTGACACTGGTGCCTCTCGACATGTGTGCTCAGACAAGAGTATGTTCTCTTCATTTGAGCCTGCTGGTAATGGGGAAAAAATATACATGGGAAATTCAGCAACATCTGAGATTGAAGGTCAAGGCAAGGTGATTCTGAAGATGACCTATGGGAAAGAGTTGACTTTAAACAATGTTCTGTATGTACCAGAAATACGGAAGAATCTTGTGTCTGGATCACTTCTGAAAAAGCACGGATTCCGGATGGTGTTCGAGTCTGATAAAGTAGTTTTGACTAAAAATGGCATGTATGTGGGAAAAGAGTATGTAACTGATGGGCTCTTTAAGCTCAATGTAATGGTTGTTAAACCCAAGAATTTCAATAAAGTTAGTTCTTCTGCTTATATTGTTGAGAACTCTGATCTATGGCATGGTAGATTAGGACATGTTAATTTTAATTCATTGCGGAAATTAATTAACATGAATCATATTCCCAATTTTAAAATTGATAACAAACATAAGTGTGATACTTGTGTTGAGGCAAAACTAACTAGATCATCATTTCATAGTATTGAAAGAAACTCTGAACCACTTGATCTAATCATACTGATGTATGTGATTTTAATTCAATACAAACAAGAGGTGGTAATAAATATTTGATTACCTTTATTGATGATTGCACAAGATTTTTCTATGTGTATTTGATGAAAAGCAATGACGAAGCTATAGAGAAATTTGTTCTCTATAAGAATGAAGTTGAGAACCAACTGAATAAAAGAATTAAGGAGTTAAGAAGTGATCGTGGTGGTGAGTATGATTTTCCTTTTGAATCACTTTGTGAGCAAAATGGAATTGTTAGCACCTTTTTATTGGCATGTATCTGTGACAAAACAAGTTCAATTGAGTTGTAATCTTTCATGAAGATCTTTGTGCAATTGGACTGGTTTCTGGCTGCTGTGCATCAGACATGCGTTCGTGGTGCGTTCGTTGCAGTGTTCGAACGATTGGCGTTAGTGCTGCGTTCGTTTGTGGGTTCGAACGTGTGCGTTAGTGTCACGTTCTTTATTGGGTTCGAACGGGAGCATTCCAGAGAGCAAACGTTCGAGGCACGTTCTTGTGGGGTTCGAACGGGAGCATTCCAGAGAGCTCACGTTCGTTGTGCGTTCGATGACGTTCGAACGAGTCTTCACAGAAAGGGCGCGTTCGTGTAGCGTTCTAGTAAGCGTTCGAACGCGACTGCGATCTGAACGCATTTTTGGCCTGCAAAACCCTAGGTTTTCACCCTACCTATAAATATAACCCTTAGCCGCCATTCTCATTAGTTGAAGCATATTTATCTTGAGCCAAATACTCTCAAAGCTTTCAACTCTCTTTGATTTCACCTTGAAGACTCTTTGAATCTCATGTCTTCTATTTGTTTGGTGAAATCCAATCTTTGATAAACCTTCAACACAACTTAACCCAAATTCCATAATCCTTTAGAGTTCTTTAGGAGGAAGTTTGGTAGTCGGAGTTCCGGCGTCATTGGTGATATAATCTACTCAAAGACTTCAGAGGTTCTGAAGAAAACCGTGGGTCGCGGGCTTGAGGAGTTGCCTTGAGTTCTTGCAGTATTGAGGTACTTGAGTCGGTGGAGTTGCCACCATAGGTCTTGACCATCGCTGTAAGTTTTTCTCGATATAGTGGATTCGGGTGGTAGCCTATACCCGGAGTGGTTTTTTACTCGGAAGAGTTTTCCACTTCGTCACCAAAATCATTGTGTTGAATTTTGTGTGATTGATTTTATTTGCTGCTTAATTATTGTTATTGTTTTTACATTTGCAGCTTATTATTTTTAGTTGGTTGATTTGTTAAATTGCCTGTTGCAATTCCATAGTAGCAGTAACAGGACTTGTCCTGCTTATTGTCTGTAATTCCGCATAGGGTCAGAACTTAGGATAACCCCGAATTTTCAGGAATCATACATCAAACCACAGCTCGTTATTCACCTCAATCCAATGGGATTGCAGAACGAAAGAATCGTACCTTGAAAGAAATTATTAATGCTATGTTAATCAGCTCTGGATTACCTCAGAATATGTGGGGATAAGCTGTTTTATTAGCTAATTACCTTTTAAATAAGGTACCAAAGAAAGAAGCAGAGAAAACTCCTTATGAAATATGGAAAAGAAGAGTATTTCCTATAATTTATACGAGTGTGGGGGTGTCTTGCCAAAGTAATCATTCCTCCACCTAAGAAGGTGAAGATATGACCAAAAACTGTTGATTATATTTAAAAATGATATGCACATAACAGTAATGCTTATAGATTTCTTGTGCATGAGTCTAATATACCAGATATTCACAAAAATAAGATAATGGAGTCGAGGAATGCATCCTTTTTCGAATACGTTTTTCCTTGTAAAACCAATTCGAATTCAAATGTGCACAAACGGGCACATGAGGCTATCATTGAAGATATTCAAGACCAAGATCACATAAATGTTCCAGAGGATCAACAAAATGTTAAACTTAAACCAAGACGTAGCAAAAGAGCTAGAACGGAAAAATCATTTGGTCCAGATTTTCTGACATTTTTGCTAGAAAATGATCCTCAAAGCTATAACGAAGCTGTAAGTGTAGGCACTGCATTTTTACACATAAGTCCCAATGATGAGTCTCATTTTGGAGACACTACCTTTTGAGTCACGGAGGTCACGGAAAACGGACATCGGAAGGGAAATTCAGAATAAACAAGGTTCACTGTTCTCGTTCGTGCTGCGTTCGTGTATGCGTTCGAACGTCAAACAGATTGCGGGCGTTGGTGCCGCGTTCGAGTAGGTGTTCGAACGGTGTCGGTAATTCTGGTTTTGCTGCTAGCCTCACATCAAGCCCAATTCGCCCAAACCTTGGCCCACACGCCCAAGCCCACTTAAAACACATATTTAACACATGGTGAAATCAAAATAAATCTAAAAATCACATACCAAACTAAAAAGATGTCATGCCTAATTAAAATCAATCAACCAATTATATTCCCAATCAAATATATATTATTCCTAACTTAAAATATTGTATGCCTAATCAACACAAATTAAATATTCAACCTCCCTAATCCGAACCAAATCAAATCCCTTGCTTTCCTTGTCAAACACCAAATCAAATCATTCCTTTAATGTCAAATCCCTTCCTTGTGAGACAAGGTGAAGCCCTAGCCATTCTCTAGATAAACAACACCTCTCCAAGACATTTCGGCCCCTAGAGTGTGCACGCCTATTACAAGAAAAAGAAGAAAAGAATTTCCAACAACCCCTAACCTAGCCACCTCTCTCTGGACTCTCTCTAATACACGCCCTAACTCACGCCATCCACAGCCTTGACCTGCACCCTAAAAACAGCCAGTAATCCCCCCTGAAATAGCCGCATATTACCCTCACAAACACTCCTAAAACACACACCAAAACAGTCCCCTAAATTACCAAAAAATAGTAACCAAAACATCCCAAAAACAGTAACTAAAATACAACAGCAAAATAGTAGCAACGGCAGCGAATCGGAGTCAAAAGTAGCAGCAAAAGACGGAGAACGACAACTCAAAACAGTAAGACAACGAATGAGAACAGTGAACCAGAGAACCGGAAGAGTCGCGGAGCATCCACCCTTCCGACGATCGTGTACCGTGCATCCGAGAGGTGATTTAAAAGGTTAGACCTGAGGGCACTTTTTCATTAGTTTATATTCGTTTCTTTTATTATTGAATTCTATTCGCATGAGAGTCGTTTATGGATGCATGTTGGGGCTTGGATGAAATGAAAGAGTGTCGTCTCTTGTGGTATATAGGATGGAAACCCAGACGTAAATTCCGTAGCCGAATCCGAATGGACGGTAGTGCGGTCTGTACTTGGGATACAACTCCACGTACCACTTGAGTAAACGGCACCTTCTCTTGTTTTGTGTTGCTTTGGTTTATCTATTTCTTGTTATTTAATTCTGTATGTCGCTTATTTGTGTATGATATAATCGAGTGCATGGGCTCAGTAAGTGCGATGAAAGGTCCCATAATCGGAAGGGTTAAAAATCCTTCACCATGATGCTTTGCCGCACCGATTGATGTGTGTTCGGTTGAATGCGAGATACGTTCAATCGGGCACACTACGTTTAATATTATTGCTTTTAATTCTTTGTATGCATGATTCAATCGAGCGCATGGGCTTAGTAAGTGTGATGTGAGATCCCCTATGGGGAGGGGTTTAAAGCTCTTTACCACGATGCTTTGCCACGTCGGTTGATGTGTGTCCGTTTGAATGCAAGATACGCTCAATCGGGCATATTTAGTTTGATATGATTTTCTTTATGTTTGTATGTATGATGTGATGCGACGCGCATGGGCAGTATGTTGGTCTAAAGGTCCTCTCTTTGAGAGATCAAGAGCCCTAAAAGGCCACCTTTACGGTAGTACTTCGCCGCGCCCCTTTATTTTGTTGTTTATGTATTGCGTCCCATTTCATGCATCAGGTCTTTTCCCGTTCGAACGCGTTTACGAACGCAACTCGAACGCACTTGCATTTTGCCTTACCATGCATCAGGTCTCATTTCTGTTCGAACGCGTTCACAAATGCCATACGAACGTGAGCATTCTATTTCATTTCCGTTCGAACGCGTTAACAAACGCCATATGAACGTGAGCATTCTGTTTCATTTCCGTTCAAACGCGTTCACAAACGCCACACGAACGTGAGTATTCTGTTTCATTTCCGTTCGAACGCGTTCACAAACGCCATACGAACGTGAGCATTCTGTTTCATTTCCGTTCGAACGCGTTTACGAACGCTACTCAAACGAGAGCCTTCTGTTTACCGTTCGAACGCGTATACGAACGCTGCACGAACGCACACGGTAAACAGATCCTCTTGCATCACATTACGACATGTCCATCTTAGCATATGGTTACCCCTTTGTACGCTATGTATTTGTATTACCTCTCTAGTTGTCTGTTTCCGTTATGCGCCTACAATATTATTTGTCGTCATTTTGATTTCCTTTACATTACACGCAAATGTTACCATGACTGTTTGTGTTTATATTACATGATGATTGAATTCTTATGACGTTATGTTCTTGTTGTTGCAAAGGCCTACTTTTGAGCATGTGAATTTGGCAATAAGATTTGGTTTCATGTATGTTAGATGTAAACTATACTTTTAAGCATGTGAATCTAGGATTGTGTTGCACTTGGAAATATATGTCATAGGCTTGGTTGGATTATTGCATACATCTTTACATTACAAGTTGCATAAGTAAGGGACCATTCTGAACCCAATGGTTTGAGGTCTTCCCTTGCGAGGAGTGAGTGCGGCCTTAAATCTTTGTCCCGGTTCACACCGGGTGGCGACTCCCTTATTCTCCGGTTTAGTCCTCCGTTGGCTATTCCGTACTCCCAACTAGGCCGCGAGCCTAGGAACAGCATTGCGTCGCCCCAGTTTCCTATGTGTTCCCACAGTCTGGCGACTCCACTGGGGATAGAGAATCGGCCCCGAAATAATGCCTTGTAATGTATAGATTTATGCTTTAATTAACCGTGTCTACAAATGTGTGAAATGGGGGTTGTAATCAAAGGCATTCTGAGGCTAGGTAATGGTTTGGTGTCTTCCTTCACTCACTACCTTTCTAGAAGGAAAAGCTGTGAAGGCACATAGATAGCCATCTACTCGTAGCCTATTGTGATGGACTAATTTGGAGGACTCGTTGTTTATTCCTGACACCAAGCGATAAGAGCCTAAAAGGCTTGGGTATTTAAGTGAGCCTCGCTCCACCTTCCCTCTGGGGAATCTACAACGGGAAATCCATTTGACAGTCTGTCACACACCATAGCTCATTGGCACGTACCTTGGTGTATAAAAAAGGGTGTGCTCACTTGGTTGCTCGAACCCTTGATTGGGGAGACCTAGTTTTGTGGGCCATCCTTCGTCGATGAGAGCCTTTGTCCATACTCCCACGAACCCATGCGTGACGGGTTGTATAGCCTATAACAAATATTTCCTTGCGCTTTATGACCATTATCATTTGGATGAATTGGACTCTTTGTCAAAAATGAAAACTTGCTGGGCCATTTAAACTGGGGGCAGGTTCGTATCTTATGACAATTAGGCCCAAAGCTTCTGAAATGATGGTGGGCCACACGGTAGAAGTTATTATTTTATGTTTATAATATCTTCCTTGTATACTTATGTTTAGGAACATTGCTATTTGAATCCATCTGGATCTTTTGTCATGATATATGGGCTTGTTGGGCCATTTAAACTGGGACAAGAACATATCTTATGACGATTGGGCCAAAAGGCTTCTAAATAACAATGGGCCATTTTATGATTGTGTTCGGAATATTATCATTTGGATTTAGTTGGGCTCTTTGCCATAAGACATGAACTCGTTGGGCCATTTAAACTGGGACGAGTTCACTCCTATGACAGTTAGCCCAAAAACTTCTAAAATGATGATGAGCCGATTTGTGTGAAAATTTTAATGAGTTGATATATTTCTTGTATCGCATGCATATCATGCATCCCATGCACCCCATGCATACATATATCATGTTAACCCTTGTGTTCTGAAAGCCATCATAGATTCCCGTTGGGTTAGAAAAAAGGGAAGACTCACCAAAATACTGAGAACAGACATGAGTGAATCAGATATTGAGGTATCCCGGATAGATCAGTTGGAGAATGGTTTCGCCAAGATTACTGAACAGTTACAAGCTTTGACTACTGCCATGACAAATATGGTTGTGCCCCGTGCTGGGGGGAATTCTGAGAATGTGAGGCACGAGGAGCCTCCGAATGGGTTGGGGGATGATATCCCCACTTTTGATGATGACGTAGCAGAGTGTGCAACAGGCAAAGTGATTGGGTCTCAGACAGAATTTCAGAAGCTTCGGGATCAGGTTGAAACAGTTACCCGCAAAATGAGGGGTAAACATGAAGAGTTGTTAGATTATGAGGCAATGACCTTCGGAGAACAGCTGCCAGCTCAGTTCAAAATGCCGGACATGGCCAAGTTTAATGCGAATGGAGACCCAAGAGTCCATCTGCAGCAATATGTCTCAGTCATGAGTTCAGTGGGCCTATCACATCGCCAAGTCTAAAAGATGTTTGTGATGTCACTCGAGGGGGCACCTGTGGTTTGGTATCATAGCCTTGAGAAGAAGGTTAAGGAAGATTGGAGGGAACTAGCTGATGCTTTTCTGAAGCAGTATGTTACAGACTTAGAAATTGACTTGTCACTCCGTGATTTGGAGAACATTAAACAGAAGCCAGAGGAAAACTTCAAGGAGTATGTAGACCGCTGGAGAAGCCAGCTTCTGAAGATGCAGACTCGGCCTTCTGAGAGAAAGACCAGATCAAAATGATCATCAAGGGTACTAAGTCCTCCATTTATGGTAAGCTGCAGAGGATGACTTCGATGATTTCTGATTTTCGACAGTTGAGGGAAACTGTCATGGTATTGAGGAAGAGGAGGCTGAAAACCGAAAGTTTTATGGCCAGAATAAGAGAACTTTTGGGGGCCTTCTGAGACAAAACCCGCTACTGCCGAAGTCGCTGCCATCAGAAACCGGCAATTCTCCAACCTTGGTAGGCCTTTGTCGAAGGTGTTTGAAAATTTACAGGGACAAGGAATATTGAAACCCTTAGAAGGCAAGCCACTTCCACACCCCCCACCACCACACATAAATGTGAACCTTTATTGTCACTTCCACCAGCTACATGGCCATGACACCGACAACTGCACCCGTCTCAGGCATGAAATTCAAGATCTCATAGATTCCCATAAAATACCCAACCCATGAAAAGAAACCATCAACCACCAAGCTTCTTACATGGATGACAGTGAAGAACCATAGGCCGAGGAAGAAGGCAGTGCTGCGGATGATGAGATGTTCCTCCTAGTCTATTCGATCCAGTTTTTTTAATGACATTGATTTTGTTACTTTTTCAAACTCTTTTCCTCAACAATAATAAAGACGTTCATTTTGCTGGAACTCTTCTGCAATATGAGTATATTTGAGAAAAGTATTCAACCTTGGTACTATGGAATCCAGTGATGAACACGGGGAACCTTCGAAATAAGCAAACAGAAAAGATAAGATAGACATTCAGAAATTGGGAAATAGAGCCAGTGAAGATATCAGACTTGGAAGGGAATTAGTTCACCGAGCCGATCAACGTAGACAGATTGAAGAAATAGCTTGTCTGAGGAAGAGAAGGCTAAGCAGTCACCAAGAGAATTGACGGAAGACCTAACCCGATGGGATAGGAACATTCATGCATGCATACACGTAACGCATTTTGCATCCTTTCGTGTTTGTTCTGTTTTGTAATAACAGGTTTCAAAGGAGAAAAAAAGAAAGCGCCGAATGCAAGCCAACCAGAAGCAGTAACAGTACAATGTCAGCAATCTTCAGGAACGAATCACATGGGCGAGGCCCATATCATCAGTATCAGTCTGGGGGCGAGGCCCATATCAGTAGCAGTTAGGGCCGAGGCCCACATCAGCATCATTTTGAGGCGAGGCCCGTATTAGCATCAGTATCAGCATTGCCGGGTATGGCATTCTGGGGGCGAGGCCCATATTACATCATATCAGCATTGCCGAGTATGGCATTCCGGGGGCGAGGCCCGCATCACCAGATCAGTTCTGCCGAGAATGGCACTCCGAGAATGGAGATATAGTCCGGGAATGGACAGTTCAAGAATGAACAGGCCGAGAATGGCACTCCAAGAATGGAAGAACGGTTCGGGAATAGACCACCTCACAGTAACGGTTCGGGAATGGACCACCTTACAGTAACGGTTCGGGAATGGACCACCTTACAGTAACGGTTCAGGAATGGACCACCTTACAGTCACGGTTCGGGAATGACCACCTCACAGTAACGGTTCGGGAATGGACCACCTCACAGTAATAGTTCGGGAATGGACATCTCACAGTAACGGTTCGGGAATGGACCACCTTACAGTAACGGTTCGAGAATGGACACCTCACAGTAACAGTTCGGGAATGGACCATCTTACAGTAACGGTTCGGGAATGGACCACCTTACAGTAACGGTTCGGGAATGGACCACCTCACAGTAATAGTTCGGGAATGGACATCTCACAGTAACGGTTCGGGAATGGACCACCTTACAGTAACAGTTCGAGAATGGACACCTCACAGTAACGGTCCGGGAATGGACCACTCACAGTAACGGTTCGAGAAGAGACCACCTTACAGTAACGATTCGGGAATGGACCACCTCACAGCAACGGTTCGGGAATGGACCACATCACAGCAAGGTTCGGGAATGAACCAGGGGCCGCAGCACCTCACCATCCAGATCAACTCAACTCAACACATGGTAAGTCAAGTGGCAGCTGGCGAGCCAGGTAAGTGAAAATGCATTGCATAACTTTGATAGGATTATCACTGTTACACATTACACAAGTCCCATCAAAGTGGGGGCGACTGTAGGCTGCATTTTTACATATAAGTCCCTATGATGAGTCTCATTTTGGAGACACTACCTTTTGAGTCACGGAGGTCACGGAAAACAGACATCGGAAGGGAAATTCAGAATAAACAAGGTTCACTGTTTCTTGTTGGTGCTGCGTTCGTGTATACGTTCGAACGTCAAACAGATTGCGGGCGTTCGTGCCGCGTTCGAGTAGAGCGTTCGAACGGTGTCGGTAATTCTGGTTTTGCTGCTAGCCTCACATCAAGCCCAATTCGCCCAAACCTTGGCCCACACGCCCAAGCCCACTTAAAACACATATTTAACACATGGTGAAATCAAAACAAATCTAAAAATCACATACAAACTAAAAAGATGTCATGCCTAATTAAAATCAATCAACCAATTATATTCCCAATCAAATATATATTATTCCTAACTTAAAATATTGTATGCCTAATCAACACAATTAAATATTCAACCTCCCTAATCCAACCAAATCAAATCCCTTGCTTTCATTGTCAAACACCAAATCAAATCCTTCCTTTAATGTCAAATCCCTTCCTTGTGAGACAAGCTGAAGCCCTAGCCATTCTCTATATAAACAACACCTCTCCAAGACATTTCGGCCCCTAGAGTGTGCACGCCCATTACAAGAAAAAGAAGAAAAGAATTTCCAACAACCCGTAACCTAGCCACCCTTCTCTGGACTCTCTCTAATACACGCCCTAACTCACGCCATCCACAGCCTTGACCTGCACCCTAAAAACAGCCAGTGTTCCCCCCTGAAACAGCCGCATATTACCCTCACAAACACTCCTAAAACACACCCAAAACAGTCCCCTAAATTACCAAAAAACAGTAACCAAAACATCCCAAAAATAGTAACTAAAATACAACAGCAAAACAGTAGCAACGGCAGCGAATCGGAGTCAACGTAGCAGCAAAAGACGGAGAACGACAACTCAAAACAGTAAGACAACGAACGAGAACAGTGAACCAGTGAACCGGAAGAGTTCGGAGCATCCACCCTTCCGACGATCGTGTACCGTACATCCGAGAGGTGATTTAAAAGGTTAGACCTGATGGCACTTTTTCATTAGTTTATATTCGTTTCTTTTATTATTGAATTCTATTCGCATGAGAGTCGTTTATGGATGCATGTTGTGGCTTGAATGAAATGGAAGAGTGTCGTCTCTTGTGGTATATAGGATGGAAACCCAGACGTAAATTCCGTAGCCGAATCCGAATGGACGGTAGTGCGGTCTGTACTTGGGATACAACTCCACGTACCACTTGAGTAAACGGCACCTTCTCTTGTTTTGTGTTGCTTTGGTTATCTATTTCTTGTTATTTAAATAATTTATGTCGCTTATTTGTGTATGATATAATCGAGTGCATGGGCTCAGTAAGTGCGATGAAAGGTCCATAATCGGAAGGGTTAAAAATCCTTCACCATGATGATTTGCCGCACCGATTGATGTGTGTTCGGTTGAATGCGAGATACGTTCAATCGGGCACACTACGTTTAATATTATTGCTTTTAATTCTTTGTATGCATGATTCAATCGAGCGCATGGGCTTAGTAAGTGTGATGTGAGATCCCCTATGGGGAGGGATTTAAAGCCCTTTACCACGATGCTTTGCCACGCCGGTTGATGTGTGTCCGTTTGAATGTAAGATACGCTCAATCGGGCATATTTAGTTTGATATGATTGTCTTTATATTTGTATGTATGATGTGATGCGACGTGCATGGGCTTAGTATGTTGGTCTAAAGGTCTCTCTTTGAGATATCAAGAGCCCCAAAAGGCCACCTTTACGGCAGTACTTCACCGCGCCCCTTTATTTTGTTGTTTATGTATTGCGTCCCATTTCATGCATCAGGTCTGTTCCCGTTGGAACGCGTTTACGAACGCAACTCGAACGCACTTGCATTTTTCCTTACCATGCATCAGGTCTCATTTCTGTTCGAACGCGTTCACAAACGCCATACGAACGTGAGCATTCTGTTTCATTTTCGTTCGAACGCGTTCACAAACGCCACACGAACGTGAGTATTCTATTTCATTTCCGTTCGAACGCGTTCACAAACACCATACGAACGTGAGCATTCTGTTTCATTTCCGTTCGAACGCGTTTACGAACGCTACTCGAACGAGAGCATTCTGTTTACCATTCGAACGCGTATACGAACGCTGCACGAACGCACACGGTAAACAGATCCTCTTGCATCACATTACGACATGTCCATCTTAGCATATGGTTACCCCTTTGTACGCTATGCATTTGTTTTACCTCTCTAGTTGTCTGTTTCCGTTATGCGCCTACAATATTATTTGTCGTCATTTTGATTTCCTTTACATTACACGCAAATGTTACCATGACTGTTTGTGTTTATATTTACATGAATGATTGAATTCTTATGACGTTATGTGCTTGTTGTTGCAAAGGCCTACTTTTGAGCATATGAATTTGGCAATAAGATTTGGTTTCATGTATGTTAGATGTAAACTATACTTTTAAGCATGTGAATCTAGGATTGTGTTGCACTTGGAAATATATGTCATAGGCTTGGTTGGATTATTGCATAAATCTTTACATTACAAGTTGCATAAGTAAGGGACCATTCCGAACCAATGGTTTGAGGTCTTCCCTTGCGAGGGGTGATTGCGGCCTTAAATCTTTGTCCCGGTTCACACAGGGTGGCGACTCCCTTATTCTCCGGTTTAGTCCCCCGTTGGCTATTTCGTACTCCCAACTAGGCCGCGAGCCTAGGAACAGCATTGCGTCGCCCCAGTTTCCTGTGTGTTCCCACAGTAAGGTCAGCTGATGGTGCTTTGTGGAAATATGTCATCAGTAGTGAAATTGAATCCATCTTACAAAATCGCACATGTGAGTTAGTGGATCTTCCTCCAGGGTGTAAACCTTTAGGGTCCAAGTGGATTTTCAAAAAGAAAATGAAAGCAGATGGATCAATTGACAAGTACAAAGCAAGACTTGTAATTAAAGGCTACAGACAACGTGAAGGTCTTGATTACTTTGACACTTACTCTCATGTAACGAGAATAAATTCCATAAGGATGATACTAGCTATTTCAGCTTTGCGCAATCTTGAGGTACATCAGATATGTGAAAACAGCCTTCTAAATGGAGATTTAGATGAAGAAATCTACATGGAACAACCTAAAGGCTTTATAGCTCCAGGACAAAAGAAAGAAAGTTTTGGAAGTTAGTAAAATCCTTGTATGTATTGAAACAAGCTCCGAAACAGTGGCATAAAAAGTTTGACGACACCATGTGGCAAATGATTTCAAAATCAATGAATGTGATCAATGTATTTATGTCAGAGAGACACAAGTTGGCTATGTCATTTTATGTCTCTACGTTGATGACATATTGATTGTCGGGAGTGCTGTTAAAATGGTAAAATCCACCAAGAATATGCTGAAATCTAAGTTTGACATGAAAGACAAAGGTCTAGCAGATGTCATTCTGGGAATAAAAATATCGAGAAGTCCAGATGGACTTATTCTTGATCAATCGCACTATGTGGATAAGATTCTTGGTAAATTCAACAATGATGATTCTGTTGTGGCTATAACTCCTTTAGATGTGAGTCTACATCTATCAAAGAATAGGGGAAATGGTATATCTCAAGTAGAATACTCTAGAGTGATCGGGAGTCTGATGTATTTATCGAGTTGTACAAGACCTGATATAGCCTGTACAGTAAACAAGCTCAGCAGATATACGAGTAATCCAGGGGTTTTTCACTGGAAAGCAATAGTAAGAATACTCAGGTACCTATGATTTACTCGTAATTATGGGTTGCACTATCATAGATATCAGCCGTAATTGAATGATACAATGATGCAAACTGGATATCTGATATGAAAGACTCAAAGTCTACCAGTGGCTATGTGTTTACACTAGCACGTGCAGCTATATCATGGAAATCCTCCAAACAGACTGTGATAGCAAGATCTACAATGGAATCAGAATTCATTGCATTAGATAAGTGTGCTGAAGAAGCAGAATGGCTGCGAAATTTTCTAGAGGATATTCCAAGTTGGCCTAAGCCGGTGCCAACAATTTGTATTCATTGCGATAGTCAATCTGCAATTGGAAGGGCACATAACAATATGTATAATGGTAAGTCTAGACATATTCGTCGTAGACACAATACCGTTAGACAGTTACTCTCTACTGGAGTTATTTCGATTGACTATGTAAAGTCAAATGATAACATTGCGGATCCGCTAACCAAATGGTTAAACAAAAAGTTAGTTGTGAAATCATCGAGGGGAATGGGACTAAAGCCCATTAGATAAATGTTTATTACAAAGGAAAACTCAACCTTGTTGACTGGAGATCCCAAGATCTAGGTTCAATGGGACAACCTACTCGTAAAATACATAATTGGTTCATTGTGGGGGGGGGGGGGGGTTACCCTATAGTCCATTCCTATGGTGAAATGAAACAGTGATGCTTGTATGGAAAGAGGTTAAGCAAATGCTTTTAATGATTCTTATACGTCGGGAATCCGAGCAGAGTAATACGAGCTACTCTTAAATAAGAAATCACTTATGTGAGAGAGAAGTGGGGCCGCTTCAAAGGGAATTATACGGGGCTCAATTCTTAGAAACTCTTGCAGAACCGGGTAGATGTTCATGGCCAAAATGAACATAATAATGAGAACTCGGATGTGTTAAGTAAAAAATATATGTGATATATGTTTTCATTTACATGAACGGAAATACAGTTCAATGACATCGTGTCCACTGTCAGCTAGTAAAGGAAATATATTTTCACAAGGAAAGGTTCAAAGGCTGAGGCCTACCTATCCTATGCAGGTGTTGAACCATTGAACTCTTCAAGGTCAAAATAAAATGTTTCTATAAAATAATTTTATTTGACGTATTTTCGCTAATTTCATTCATGTGGGGGATTGTTGGAAAATTTTCACTAGTAAGCATTTTGAGGTATAATTTTAAGCATGGTCCACTTCGTGTTAGTGGTTGTTTTTGAGTGATTCGGATACTCCTCCGTGAGTAGTTCGGAATGGTATATTTATATGCTTAAAATGGTGTTTGGGTGAATGAGAAATTGTTGCTCAAAATTCACCATTGGTGTTGGAAAATAAAGAGAAATAAGCTTGTCTCACATGGGAAAGCTAATAAAGGAAAATTGTGTTTATATATGATTGATCATATGTAGATGGGTAAGTGTTATAAGGATAGAGGCTCTCTCTATGTGCGCGCGCAGGGGGGTGCAAATCAAAATCCGAACAAGCCTGACTCGTGTGCACCCGCGGGTCCTGCTTACACGAATGCCGAACCAAATTGTGCGGGCCTGGCCCGGTCACTTTTTGCATGTCTCTTTATTTTTTCCAAGTTGTTTTGAAGTTCCATAACAGTTAAATTAATTCTATTAATTAACTGGGTGGTTACATCATATGAAAAGCCTCTCACTAACTCAATTTAATTGACATGTTTATTTTCTTTTAAAGTGGGCGGTGTTTTTTCGTTTTTTGATGAGAAGATAGAAAAAATACAGAACGGTTTTTCCCTTGGTTTTCTTGATGTTTTGTAGAAAGAGTTCAAACACTTTGTGGTTCGTTGAAGACGATTTTGGTGGTGCATATTCTCATTTATTTCCTTTGCATCATGGGAAACAAACGTCTCGCGTTCTACTGCACCATTCGGTAGGGGACGAATTTGTTTTAAGGAGATTGTTGTCGCATTAACAAGGCTCGAAATTCTCTCTATTTTCTTGTTCCTGGTTCGATACTGCATTGCCTTCATGTTCCTGTCGTTGGTTCATTGTTGCACCGCCGTCTGCAATTGTCCTGAGACTGTGTTACTTTCATTATTCTTGTTGTGTTGTTTCCTCTATTTATTGTAAGCAATCGTGTTGTTCAGAGTCCTTTGTAAGAACACAGTAACCAAATATTTGTAATAGAACCACGACTCATAAATTTTCGAAAGGCATAGGTTATTAGAATTGATTAAATTGTACTTTTTTTGAATTGTTGGAAATCTCGTCGTCAAATCACATATTCCAAACTTAAATGGAGCATGTAAATTACACTTTACAAGCATTAAACCAATACATTTTGTTACATCGGTTTCTTTTTCAATTAACTACTTATGTGGCAATAAGAATGACGAGGAATGAGATAATAATAATATGTGAATATTATAGACATGAGGGTGTCAATCTAGTCTAATTAGTAGATAAAATAGGAATGGGAGAAAGATACTTCATCCCTTCTAAAATTTGATATCATTGTGGGCGAAAAATTTCATTAGAGATTAACCTAAAAGCATCACTTTTCATGTTACCAACATGGGTAGAATTCAAAAATCGACTTGTAAGGCGAGTATGTTCAAGGGTTAATAAACCATCAGTTAATATCATTGTTAAAAATATATGATAAATGGATTATAATATTTCTACCACGTTCTGTTATTGTTGCGGATGCACAGGCTAAATTTTATACTAGTTTAACTAGTCACAGTCAAACACTGCAATATCGATATCATCCTTGCGCCGTATAATTATAATCGGGACTCGTGAGGAATGATATTGGTTCTAATATAATTTTTTATACCACTTGTAAGGAGAGGGTATCCGCCCAAGGGTTATAAACTTTCAAATAAAGCTTCTTCAAGTAAGCTTATATTAACAGAGCTTTTCATAAAAAGTTTTTAAGTGTTTGGTTGTGAGTGAGAGCTTTTATTAAACATTATAAAATTAATTTATTGGACAAATTTTTTTAAGTTGTGTTATGAAAGAGATGAAATAATATTGTTAAATTAAATAAGGGTATTGCAGACAATTTAAATATTTAAAAAAGCTTTTCAAGCTATACTCACAAAAATCCAAATTTTGAGCTTTTGCTAGTAGAGGCAAAATAGATTTTTTAATCCTCAAAAGCTCTACTTAAAATGCAACCAAACATCATCAAAATTTTTGAAAAGAGAATTTGGGATTAAAAAAGCTCTTTTATCTCTACTAGAAGCTATACCAAACATGCAATTGAATAGAGACTTTACGTAGAGAGAATTTTCATTTTCCTCATCCTCATTCGCATGAGCTTTTTATCAAAGCTCTATTTTTAAAAGCTCTATTAAGAAAAGCTCTGTTTGGTACGGCTTCTTGAATAGAGCTTTTGCAAGTAGAGTTTTTCTTAATAGAGCTTTTGATAAAAAGCTGTTGAATGTTTGGTTGTCAATTAAAAAAGCTCTTTTGAATTATTAAATTGTTTGGTTGTACAATATTAAAAGTTCTTTTATGTAATGAAATTATGAAAATAGATATATGTAATAAGTTATTTTATAATCTTTCAACTAGACAAACATGATATTGCTTAAGAAATTGAAACACTTTGTAACATATATATTGGTGTTCAAAAATCAAAACACATCAATAATAATTATACTAAACAAATAATTTTGATCAAATTAAATTTAAATGTCAATGGAAGTGTTGCAATTTGATCACGTTCTTGATCAATTTCATGTGTATTGAATGAACTTTCATACTCTTCATCAGTTTCTTCCATTTGATTATCACTCTCACTTGTTGGAATTATTGATCCATTTCATGTGTATTGAATGAACTTTCATACTCATTATCATCATTAAGTTGAAATTATTGATCCTGACATGCATGTTTTCTTATAAGACTGTGAAGAACCATTGAAGCAATCATAATTTTTATTTGCTTACTCAAAGAAAAGTTATGCATATGGCGTAAAAATTTCCATCTATTTTTTCAAACACCAGAAGTCCTCTCAACTGTGTATTTCAAGGATGAATGTGCATGATTAAAAATTTCTTTTTTTCCTCTTAGCTGACTTCCAAGTCGAAAATCTAGAAGATGATATCGTTCACCTTTATAATAACCTAAATAACCCTTCATATGAGGATATTCGGCATCTATTAGGTAATATTTACGTGTAAAATAAATAATTATATAATAATAAAAATATAAACAAACTTATATAGATGTAACATAAATAATTAACTATAACTAACTAACCTGTTGGTGGATGAGGAAAATGCAAATTCTCTCTACGTAAAGCCTCTAAAAATATATGTGTATCATGGGCAGTGTCTTCCCATCCTACCCATGCGAATGTAAAACACATATTAAAATCACATGCAGCCATCACATTTTGGGTAGAAATCTCTTTTCGTCCAATATATGGTATTTGCTTTGACATAGGCACCACAACTGGTATATGTGTCCCATCAATTGCCCCAATACAATCTTTAAAATATGGCCAATATCGTTCATCATTCCTAATTTTTTGGGTATTTTTTTAAACTGAGGGTCCGATGGTTTCAACAAATCAACTTCCATATGACATACATCATCTAACACTATTCCAAACTACCTCGATATAGTTTCACTTGAATGTTGAAATCTTTCTTGAACCATTGAAATCTTTCTTGAACCATTCTATTTCCAAATGCATGACCTAATGTGATTAAAAACATAGCTACTGGTACTGCATCAACTATAGAAACATTCTTCCTTTTTTTAAGGAGTCCAAATCTTCTGTCCCATCAATTGTGCTCCACTTCGTGCTCCACCAATCAAATTTGGACAACTAATATCTCTCATTAAATGAGAGAACTCTGACTTTAACACTCCACCAATCAAATTATTCTCTCATTTAATGAGAGATTTTAGTTGTCTAATTTTGATTGGTGGAGCACAAAATGGAGCACAATTGATGGGACATAAGATTTGGACTCTTTTTTAAGACCATATGATTGACTCAATACTTCACATAATTTCATAAATATATTTTTTCCATTCTAAATTGTTGGAGACATCTATCTTCATGACCATTTAGCACTTTTAATACAAAAGAATATCATGTATGAGGTGAAGTTCTACATGGTTCTTTTAGATTATATTTAATAAAAGATTGACAGACAATGCAACCCCAATTTGTATCATTTGTAACAAATTGTATTCATCTTCACTTTCATCAATATAATCATGCTCAATATCATCATCATTTTCTTGAAATTCCATATGTGTAAACATATAATAAAAATTATCATTTGAAAAATAAAGTAAATAAGATTAAAAAAAATATTCATAATAACTATATCATAATTGAAACTCAACTAAAATAAATATATCTCAATTTGTTCCAAATGTTCTTAATACAATAACATAACCAAAAAATTATTTCATGACTTTCAACCACTAGATTTGAACATCTGGATCCTTCAGTGCAACAAACATCTCCCTATTTTCCTTCATAAGAAAAAGTTTAGTGGCTAGCATAAACAACTCAATTTTTATCTCAATTCCACGCAAATCACGTAACATGTTCATTACTTATGCAATACTACAACCACTTTCATCATTTCTTCCAGAAATAGATGGCCTATTCTCTACAGCATCACACAAGCGATCCAATTGTTTAATCAATTTAACTGCAATTATATCTCTCTTTCGAATTGGAATTTTAATTTTCCCTTCATTATATTGTGTAGGTGCTATAGGACTAACATTGTCATTGTCAATATCGATATTCTCATGCCCATCAAAACTATTTGGTTCATCATTGACATTATCTTCATTAACATGTGTCCTAAATGGTTCATCCTCACCATCATTTGGTACAAAACCTATAGATGGTGCCCATGATCCTTCTCCTATAGCAGCAACAACTTTAAATAGAATTTCTAATTGTTCAACATTTTTCAAACCTTTTTTGACGAAATTTAATTGCATCAAGAATCTCTAACAATAATACATTAAAGTTATACATTAAAATTTTGTCTAAATTACTCCAAAATAAAATATTTCTTATTACACTATAAAAAATAGAAAATTATACCTTACTTTTCTATTCCACCATTCATCGCTGGCATCAATTGTCTGATTCACAGGATCTCATCCTAAGCCAGTTTCATTTCTCAACAAATTTGTCCAAATTTGTCAATCTTTCTTCAAGGAGTCCCACTTATTTTTCAATTATTTTTTAGTATAATTTCTACCGGTCATAAAATAAAACTTAGTGATAAGATTTCTCCACCCATTTCTATTAAAGTGTATGTTTGGTCGATTACCAACTAGAGTTTCGTTGATGCAAATTTTTATAAAAGCATCAACAATAGTGTCATTCCAATATGCCTTTAATCTTATTGGATATATTTTTCATTATATTTATTTTTTAAAAAAAAACATTGTGGAATTAATGAAATATTATTAGATATATTTGTCATTATATCTATTTCTCCACCAATTTTTGTTCCATAGGGTTTTATATATGAGAAGATTATTGTGGAATTAATGAAATATTATTGGATATATTTGTCATTATATCTATTTTAAAAAAGCTCATTAGCCTATACTCTCAAAAGTCTAAATTTTGAACTTTTGCTAGTATAGGCAAAATAGTTTTTATAATCCTTAGAAGCTCTACTCAAAATATAACCAAACACTTTGCAAAATTTTTGAAAATCGCTTTTGCAATTAAAAAACTCTTTTACCTTTACTAAAAACCATACTAAAGAGACACTTAATCCTATATTTAGGCAACGTATGACAAATATACCACAACCAAATATATTTTTCTGTTAAAGGGTAAATGTAATTTTTTCACATATAAATTGATTATATGAAACATTTACCAATTAAACTTAGATATTTTATTTGCAAAAAACCACTTTTATCTTTAACAATGCATTTTTTAGGGTTATTATCAAGATTTTATAAGCGAAATTATCATATGTCCACCCAAAAATTATCAGATATTCGAAAAAAAATCAAATTTTAAGAAAATGACATTAGTACACCCAAAATTATCAAAAAATAAATATTTATCATCCAAAAACTCTGTATTTTTTTTCAAACAATCGCTAAATTTCGAATGGATAAATGATAAAATTTCTTAAAATTTTGGGTTGTAATTGACAATTTTAATAACTTTGGGTGCGTATATGACTTTTTTTTTTTCAAAATTGAGTGTTTTTTTGAATATCGGACTATTTTTGGGTGGACAAATGATAATTTTCCATTTTATAAATATATAATAGCAAAATATTACATTTCAATACTTATTATATCCATTTATTATTTTTCAATTTTTAGAGTAGTGAAATGATAATAACTATATTTTTTATTTTTTTACAAACTAGAGATTAAATGAAATATTAAAAATTTATGAAGAACAACCGCTAAAAATAAATTTTAATGGAGTCATGTCTCTAATAAAATTTATACTTGAGTTAATTTTCAAATATCTTAACAAAAAAATTTATCAACGGGGATCAAATCTTGTGAGATAAGGGATTAAGGGATATATTTGAGCAATAGGTTTCAGTTATCAAGGCCTATAAATGTTAGGCTGTGAACTGGGCTAACTCATGGGCGGTGGGCCTTACAGGTACCGAAAGGTAATATAATGGGCTTTAATGATCTACCGAACGCAATCCCTGTTGTTTGTATCCCGGCTACTTAAAGGATCTGTTTCAGCAATAATCTATATCTATGTATATATTTATTATTATATATATAAATTAAATATTTTTAAGCCACTTCATCGCGTCACGTAACGATTTAATATAAAAGTTATAAAATTAAATTAATAAATCTATTAAATAAAAATCATATTATAATTTTATAAGAATTATATTACAACAAGAAAATATATTATAATACCTTATTAAAATAAAATAAAACACTATTAAATTATCTACAATTATCATAATCTCTACAATTAATTTTTATTATTAAATTATAAAATTAAAATATCTCTTCAATTATTTTTTATTATTAAATTATAAAATTAAAATAATAAATTATTAACATAAGAAATCTATTACAATATAAAAACATAATCTATTATTAAAATAAGAAACATATTAATTAATTAATTAGTATTTTAATTTATTATTATTGAATTATAAAATTAAATAAAGAAACTTATTATAACTCATTAAAATAAAAAAACACGTGTGACACTCGATCATTACAATTAACCTCTACAATTAATATTTTATTATATAATTATAAAATTAAAATATATTTACCATTAATTTTTTTTATTAATCTCATAATATGAGTTATCCATAGTGATGAATCATTTGATGTGTCTTCCATAATATTCACATGACTCACATGCAACTCAATCACTCCCCTATTAGTAATCCTTACAGAATTACTCAGTTCGATGTCAAAGTTATTGATTCACATGTGAGATTAGAGAAGACCTAAAGTCAATGGATTATTTATACATTGTTACCACGAAGTTTTCATAGACATGTGAAATAAACACTTCTATATGAAAACTCTTGTAGGCCAGTTTGGTATACTTGTTTATACAATCATGTATTACACTAAGAAATCAGACTTTGCTAGTAGTCTATGAGAACAACTACCTACTTCAACTAAGCGGTAATAACCATCATAATGGTCTATATGGATTACCAATACCTTATTATTGATAATCCATCTATTAAGAACATTTAAGATTAATAGGATATTATAGACCAAAGCTCTGTTTAATTCGTATGTAAATCCCTCTAATGGATTCATCATATAGGATATCTCATTTAAATATATGTTTAGACATCTTTATGATAATTTTTTCCAATAATTAGTCCTAATCCGATGGGATATAAGACATATTTGTAGAGCGGGGTTTGCCGTTATGCCTATGATGCCGGCGACCATGATAGCGTGGGGCTCGCAGCCCGTATAAAGTATGGATATCCTACTGGGGACTACCTGGAGAATGATGGAATCTCCACCAAACATGAAACATTGAGAATGATTTAAGGTCGCATTATATCCATCGCAAGGGCCGATCTTAAACCTTTTTGAATTCAGAATGGTCCCTTACTAATGCCAATATAATATTCAGGTTTGAAAAAGGTATAAACATGTCTTGGAATACAACATCATATAATAACAATCTAAAGCATACATGAGCGCAATCATTAATAATAAAAATGATAAAAGTGCAATATTGATAGTCGTAAACATCCAAAAATTATTAAAGCAAAAGCAAAATATACTAATTAAATAGAATATAGTGCATATTTTACTGGCCTGCCTTCGGAGAAGCCTGACCAGACATATTTCATATCATTAATGTCTGGTCGGACTTACTGTAACATCCGGTAGTCTGGGCGACTTGTGTGTTACCAAAGACCGACGACTATCACGTTATCAGATACATGTTTACGATAAAAATCATGTTTAAGCATGTATGGACTCAAGAGGATTAATTTTCGGGCATTCGTTAATTTCTTGTATTTCCGATACAGAAATTATTTTAAGACTTAATACGGACATCCCTGGGTATTTGGACAGTAACTTTCTCATGCGAAATCTGAATTTTATGAATTTTATATCGTCAGAAAGCTGAGATCAAGATCTATAACTTTTTGTTGAATAATTTTCCAAATTCAGACCAGAAATAGGTCAAAAACACAAGTAAAATTAAGATGAATAGTAATTTTGGACTCAATTGGAAGAAATCCCAAACTTTCTACACAATTCTACATCTTTTCTCCAACTTTTCAAATATCATACAACCCCCACTATATAAAGAGTGAACTATTCACAAATCACAAAATTTTGAAACAAAAATGAAAGAATGAATCGTGGGAGGAAGTGAGAAGAGAAGAGAAAGAATAAAAGAGAGAGAAGAAAAGAAGAAAGAAAATAGAAGGAAGAGACAAGAAAATGTGGCCTCCTTGGAACCTTGAAGACAAGGAGTTTCACAAAGAATAGATCATCGCAAGAACCATGATCTTTTGCAAGGTGATGAAAGGCTATCGGAATTTCAACACCGGTGAGTGGACACTACTCTTTTAAGTTGATTTTCATTTGGTATTTTTACAACAGACTTACTTGTATGCCTTATGACGATAGATTATTTTATATTACATAAAAGCTGATGAAATAAATATTTTCAGAACATGTTTTATGTTTTTCGGGACATGAGGGAAAAACTCACCCCAGTATGTAACTTGATACAGTTTGGAATCGACGGACTGAGAACATGTGCACATGTAGAGGACTGGGGTGACGACGATACGTAACGCCCTCAGATCCTAGTTCAGGGCTAGAGAGACGGTGATACGTAACGCCCATAAACCCTAGTTTCAGGGTTAGGTAGTAGCATGAATCAACACTACCGGCTCTAGTTTTGTGGCTTGGAGGATGACGATACGTAACGCCCCAAAGTCATGGTTTTGCATTCATTGCTCTAGATAGACGTATGGGGGGACGACGATACATAACACCTTCATACGTCAAGTTTTTTTCAGATACAGATCAGTTTCAGATACCAGATTTCCAGAAAATAGTTTTCAAAAAGCAGATTTTAGAAACAGTTTTGAGAAAAAAGTTTTCAGAAAGATTAAGTTTTATAAAAGAAAGTTCTAATAAAGTTTTCATAAAAAGAGTTTTCAGATAAAGTTATTTCTGGACTTTGATTTCAGAACCAAAATATTTTTCTCACAACAGTATTTTAGTTTTTCGTCCACTCACTTAGATCGTATAACGGTCTAACCCACTCCCAGTTTCATTATTTTGTAGTTATTCTCGGAGGACGAGCTCGGGAGGACGGATACTGATGTAGTCACTAGGGTGTGGAGTCCATCAATCCAAAGTCGGGAAGAGGGAGAGTCCAACTAGAGTCGAGTAGAAGTTATATATTAGTCTTTGGTTTGAGATAATCATTGTAAAACAATGTGTTATTAAGTTTATAATTATTAATGTTGTTGTATTACAAGTCATTACGTTTGGGCTACGGTCCCACCCACAGATATTTTAAATAGAGAAAAGAGTCTTAGTATGTGTTTCTGGTTTTAGAGTCAGACGCTCAGGAGGATAGTACGGCCTATTCCCTGCCGGTAGCATCTCCCGAATCGAGAATGTTACAAAGATGGTATTAGAGCATGGTCTAGGGAGTCAGTGACTGCAGTGAGCAAAATGTTGGGGTCTGGTATACGCAGTATGTCCAGGATACTCGTATGCGAGGCACTACCTCTCCAGTATCCGATCCTCGAGTACGTTCTCAAAGTTCTACAGACAGGTTAACAAACTTTCATAAATCATTCAAATAGTATCCCTTACAAGAAAAGTTATATTTTAGATCCAATATGGGAATCTTTTCTATAATTATCTTGGCTTATCACCATAAGTTCAGGACGAGTTATCAAATTAAACAATAATGATCTAAGAAAAGATACCTATGGGAACAAGATATGAAAGCTATAAGGAAGCAAGAAAGAATGTATAGATGTTTAGACAGTCAAAAACAAAGAAAGATAAAGAGAAAGAAAGAGATAGTAAAGTTCCAAGAGTACTCATCCAGAAAAATAGAAAGAGAAATAACAAGTTAGAAAAAGAAGTAAGATATAGAACAAAGATATCTAAGCAGTCAGAAGTAAATAGAGATAGAGGTATGGAAGCAGATAGATAAGAAAATGCCAAAACCTATAGTAGTAAGAAACATGACACATAGTTAGATAATAAAAGATATTACCATAAATTGTAGTAAAAGAAGAGTATATCAAGCCTAAACAAGAGTAAAATACCGAGTAGACCTAAATAAGGTTTTTTCCCTCAAAGTAAGATTACTTTCCTCTTCAGAAAAAATCCTCCAAGTTGATCCAATGTCTCTTGAACACCTCGTATAGATAGCAAGTTCTCCGAATAACCAAGGAAAGCTATAAGGTAGAAGAAGCAAGAAAGTTAAGGTTGGTCGTGGAACTTCTAATGGATGAGGGATGCCATAAGGATGTGGAGATTTTAGATTCCCCAAACCCATGCCCGTAAGTAAACAAGATGGATGACGACAAAAACAATGATTAGTTTCCCTAGTCAATGAATCCAATAGATAAGACCCTGATCTACCCAGATATGCCAATCAAGGAAGCTGTCCCGATAGAGGCTAGCTCATACCCATCTTTCATGAGCAATAAACTCTATCAGAACAAAAAGTATCATAACATGGATACTGAAATCTATCAAGGCATTAGCTGTTAGCCCAGATCTTATTAGTATATATATAAGAAACCGTAACAAGCTTGACGAGAGTTCATTTAAGAAAATGAAGATCTTGAAAGATAGATCGTCCAGAAAAGAAATGAGGAAGTTTTGAGGGAGTAAAGAAAAGAACTCAGTATAGTCTAAAGATATAGGCAGGTCAGCACGAGGCTTGCAGTATAGTGGAACTCCTCAGAATAGATCAAGCATAGTAGGTTCTACAGATCAGCCTAAAGCCAGTAAAAATCGATATAAGTATAAAAGAATAGACCCGAGGGGTTAGAGTCATTTAAGAACAAGAAGAGTATCAGTATGGACAATAGATTAGAGTGCCAAAGTCGAAACTTATAGTAAACATGGAGATTGGAGATCTAGGAAGTAACCAGAAGTATCAGTCACCACTAGCATTGGTAGTACAACTAAGAACCAAAAGTCAAGATATGAAAGTTATAAAGAAGGACGCGGAAGTTAACAAGGAAATTCGGTACATTCAGGTACATAGATAACAAAGTGAGAAGATAGTAGCGTGGAAAATTGATAGTAGTTGTGGGACCCCAAGACAATGAGTACTCAATCAGGCTCATGTAAAACGAATGATGACACTTCCTTCCAGAAACCTTGATCCTAGTAAAGCATGCAAACACTTAACCAGATCATCGTTGAGCTTAGGTGTAAAATAGAAATGCGTGTCTACAGATCCTTATGAATTGTGTGTGCTCACCTCTCAACTTAGAGCCTAGTAAAGAAAAGAACTAGTAAAATATAGTAATGGATATATTAGACGAATCGCGAGATGGCTAGATAGCCAAATTGATAAGTCTAATGAAACATAAATAATCATGAGGAAGAATAATATGATGCCCCAGTAAGATGAGCTAAGTTTGGAGGCCGCCATTGAAATAAGGAACCCTTAATGAATGAAAGATTTAGAAATACAAAGGCATTAAGGATAACGACTCTCAGGATTATGGTGAACAATTTATAAAGAATCTCATGATATTGAGAAGGAAATAATAGGTAAAGATCATCACCCGAACCAAAAAACTTAGTAGAGATGGCTTAAGGAATCAAAGATGATGAAGTTTCTAGAGAAATAAAGATATAAGGAGTTCAAGGAAATTAGATGAGTAGGAAGTTAAGTAATAGAGCAAAGCTTAGTAAGAAAGAATAATAGACGGAGCATAGTAAGAGATTGACAGAACATGAACCCTAAGGAGGTTCACAATAAAGGGTGGTATTGTCGATAATTAGGAAACAAATTAGTAATAAAAGTTCAAACATGAAATTCAGATAGTTCCTAATAGTACTACCCTAGTGGGGAAGTCGACACCAGACAAGAAAATAGCAGAATCATAAGTTTAAATATGAGTAGTATAAACAACTGCATCACGTATAGCTAGTGAGAACACCACTACCGGAAGACTCCAGGATAATCCCCACCCTCCCAACCCTCGTTAAATGACAGCAATGAAGATGACATTTGAAGTCCGCCTCAAAGTATCCTCAGAAACGAGACAATACATGGTGAAAAGAAACTGAAACATAAAGCCTTTAGATATAGTACCAGAACAGAATAGAAAAGAGAATGGCTCTAAGTAAGAGATCTAGAAAATGAGTTATTAGATAAAGCAATGAAAAGAGAAAATACTAATTAAGTAGTGATAAGGATGTAAAAAGGAACAACGTTAAACATAACTAGAGACATGTGAGAGATGACTTCCTTTGAATAAAGAAGCAGACATAGGCTAGACTAGTCACAAGAGTATAATAAAGCAAAAGAGAAGATAAAAAGGTCAATAAATAAACAGTTGGATGAATCTGTCGAGATAATATGAGAAAATACCAAGCAAGCAATAATAGAAGAATGAAACAACAAAGGTTTCTTAGTATCAGTTCAAACCAAATATATGAGATGGTTTAGTAGATTGCTAACAAAGTACAGAAGAATATGAGCTTTAGTCAGGATCAAACTACCAGCGCCGACTGAGAATATGGTTTAAACACCAGAGTGCATACAATTAAGTCTGAATTAGTAGCTAATTAAGGAGGAATACTAGAAAACCACCTAAAAGAAATATTTTGAATACCAGTGTCATCAGTAGACGACACCGGTAACCTAAGAACCCTAAGCCCCCATAGATAAGTAAGAATATTGGAAATTGAAGAGAGAAGCTCATAAGCAGTTTGGCATGAGAATATAGGAAGTTAAGTAGCTAAGTGATGAGGAAGAATATTAAAAATCAAGTTAGACAAGTAGAGTAAAAGGAGTATCACGAACAAGCATTACAAATAATAACAAGGACACTCAGGTAAACTTATCGATTCCAAAAAGGGAGAATAGGAAGCCTGATCGTAGAGACGTTAGTATTTTTAGAAATAGTCAAAGGCACCAGCTACTAAGAACCTGATTAAGTTAATGATTGTTGAGTATAGCTAAAGTTCTAGAAAGAGATTTCCTGAAGACAAAGTATGTTGAGCACGACTAGAAGTCCAGAGATGAGGTAGTTAAGGATATTCAACGATGATTTTGATGAAACAAGAACAAGATAATACTTTTCAGTAAATAATTTAAGGGTTATTCACTGAAATTACAAACTCTAGAGCAACCTACCAAGTATGACAAAAGGTATAATGTATATATTAGATAATAAGAATGATGGAGAATGACATATGTCTACTAGTCAAGTGATAAACAATTAGTCGGGCAAAGGCCTTCTAGATTTCAAAGTCATGACATTCTAGATTTAACATAATCATCTCATTGTTCGGGTGGTGTAGTGTAGTACTTGGAAAGTCATCGAGAAGTAGTATTATACAGTGCATGAGACGAAGAGGATGGGCATATAGTCAGTTAGAGTTGATGGTCTATTAGAAACCACAAATCCTGTGATCCACGATAAGGTCCCGAGTTTAAAGAGGATTCGAGGACGAATCTTATTTAAGGGGGGAGAATTTGTAACATTCGGTAATCCGGGCGACTTGTGTGTTACCAAAGATCGATGACTATCACGTTATCGGAGACATATTTATGATAAAAATCATGTTTAAGTATGTATGGACACAAGAGGATTACTTTTCGGGCATTCGTTAATTTCTTGTATTTCCGATATGGAAATTATTTTAAGACTCAATACGGATAGCCATGGGTATTTGGATCATAACTTTCTCATACGAACTCTAATTTTTATGAATTTTATATTTTCGGAAAGCTGAGATCGAGATCTACAACTTTCATGTTGAATAATTTTCCAATTCGGACCAGAGATAGGTCAAAAATACAAGTCAAATTCGGATAAATAGTAATTTTGGACTAAATTGGAAGAAATCCCAAACTTTCTACACAATTCTACACCTTTCTCCAAATTTCCAATTTCAAATACATACAACCCCACCCACTATAAAGAGTGAACTATTCACAAATCATAAAATTTTGAAACAAAAATGAAGGAAGGAACCGTGGAAGAAAGAGAGAAGAATGAGAAGAAGAATAATAATAATAATAATAATAATAAGAGAAGAGAAAGAAGAAAAGAGAGAGAAGAAAAGAAGAAAGAAAAGAGAAGGAAGAGACAATAAGATATGCCCTCCTTGGAACCTTGAAAGACAAGGAGTTTCACAAAGAAGAGATCATCACAGGAACCACGAGTTCTTTTGCGAAGTGATGAAAGGCTATCGGAATTTCAACATGGTGAGTGGACACTACTCTTTTAAGTTGATTTCCATTTGGTATTTTTACAACAGACTTACTTGTATGCCTTATGGCGATAGATTATTTTTATTACAGTTATTACATAAAAGCTGATGATTTAAGTTATATTTAAGAATAAATATTTTCAGAACGTGTGTTATGTTTTTTGGGGACATGAGGGAAAAATCCACCCCAGTATGTAACTTGATACAGTTTGGAATTGACGGAGTGAGAACATGTGCACATGTAGAGGACTGAGGGACGACGATATGTAACACCCCCAGATCCTAGTTCAGGGCTAGGGGACAGCGATACATAACGCCCCTAGACCCTAGTTTCAGGGTCATGTAATAGCATGGATCAGCACTACCTGCTCTAGTTTTGTGGCTTGGGGGACGGCGATACGTAACACCCCAAGACCACCAATTTCAGGGACATGAGTGGCATACTTTGGGGGACAACGATACGTAACGCCCCAAAGTCATGGTTTTTCATTCCTGGCTCTAGATAGGCGTATGGGGGGACGGCGATACATAACGCCCTCATATGTCAAGTATTTTTCAGATACAGATCAGTTTCAGATACCAGATTTCCAGAAAATAGTTTTCAAAAAGCAGATTTTAGAAACAGTTTTCAGAAAGATTAAGTTTTATAAAAGAAAGTTCTGATAAAGTTTTTAGAAAAAAGAGTTTTCAGATAAAGTTATTTCTGGACTTTGATTTCAGAACCAAAAGATTTTTCTCACAAAAGTATTTTAGTTTTTTGTCCACTCACTTAGATCATATAACGGTCTAACCCACTCCTAGTTTCCTTATTTTGTAGGTATTCTCGGAGGACGAGCTCAGGAGGACAGATACTGATGCATTCACTAGGGTGTGGAGTCCATCAGTCTAAAGTCAGGAATAGGGAGAGTCCAGCCTGTGTCGAGTAGAAATTATGTATTAGTCTTTGGTTTGAGATAATCATTGTAAAACAATGTGTTATTAAGTTTATAATTATTAATGTTGAGTTGTATTACAAGTCATTAAGTTTGGGCTACAGTCCCACACACATATATTTTAAATAAAGAAAAAATTCTTAGTATGTGTTTCTTGTTTTAGAGTCAGAGGCTCAGGGGGATAGTACGGCCTATTCCCTGCCGGTAGCATCTCCCGAATCGGGGATGTTACACTTACCTCAAGTCTAGCTGGATATACTGCTAAACTAGAAAGACAAAAATAAAGAATCATGCATAACAACAATAATAACAAAGTAGTAATAACAAAGTAGTAATAACATGGCAATAATAAAATGACTGTAAAACATAGACAATAGTAATAAAATAATGAAAGTGTAATAACACAACATGGTTATTGTTAGTGTCCTAGACATGCCAAGTATCTCTAAACAAGATTTGTGTGTGAATAAATCAAGTGAAAGTAGCGGAAATACTCACATTGATCGGATTGGAGATTTCAAAAATTTCCTTGGATGTGGAAGCTCCAAGCTTGGTGTTGAATTCCAAACTCAAGGGTGAGTTTCTCTATCACCTTTCTTTGACTCCTTTAAGTGCTAGCTAGTATAATTTTTGCAACAAAAATTCCAAAAGAGAGAACATGATAATCGGCCATGGAGGGAGAGAAGAGAGAAAGATGAGTGAATAATATACTTTCTAAAAGTGTTGACTTGGTTTTGTGCTGTTGAGTGTTTAAATAATTCAAACACTATTTCCAACTACCACCATCATAATTTTAACAAGTGATGTGAGTTGTGGGTCCCACCCAATTATGAATTCCAAATTCAAGTTGGCTTATACAACACACTTTGGGCCAGGTTCGTTTAATCCGACTAAACGAATTTTCCGTCGCTAAATAATTAAATCCAATTTAATTAAATAATAATGCCTCGTAAAATTATTACGAAAGCCGCTTACGAATTAATTCCAAATTAATTCGTTTGCTTGAATTAAAATCCAATTTTAATTCTGTATTGAAATCCAATTTCAATTAATATATCCAATATATTATTTTATCCCAATTAAATAAATTAAATAGAAAAATATAATTTAACTATTAAATTTATTTTACCAATTAATTCCAAATTAATCGCGTTCTCTTTTCTAGACGAATTTAATCCTAGATAAATTTTTGCCGTAATTAATCCCAGATTAATTTTCTCTCTCGTAATTAATCTTAAATTAATTATGTTGTTTCAAATGTCATCGATGAATCTTTGGGAAGTGACCCAAGATATTTCTTGATATGTTGGCAGTAAATACGATTGTCGGATAATCCGAACATGTGTGTACCCCGTACCATGTTCTCACCGATTTACAAGACATTATTGGCTTCTAGCAAAGCACCGTGCCTACCCAATTCTCCAGAAATATTCAACGATGAATATATTGTTGGCGACTTGATCGCTTAATTGGATTTTGATGACGTCAACGCAATTGACGACTTCGACGTACAATCATGAAGCAATACAAAAAGTGTCGAAGCATATGAGGTGAAGAGCGAGAATGTGAAGACTTGCGGCAAAATGAAGATTATATTGCAAAAGTCTTAGCTTAGGATTTCATTTGTAATGTGAGATGTATATTCAAGTGCCTAAGCTCATAGGGATCATGCACATTCACTTAGATGCATTAGGGGCATGTACAAAATGCATTAAAACCTTCAAATCTGCATTTTAGTATTTAGGGAAGCTCTCTGGAACCGACATGGACCTTACCGGTCCCTTACCGGTCATTAAACCGGCCTTCCCATGTTTTGCATGCCTACTGGAATCGGGCTATACCGTGCCGGTTACCTCGCCGGTATACATGCCGGTATTGGCAAGAAAATCCTGCTCTCTGGAACCGGGCTGGTCCTCGCCGGTCTCCATACCGGTTTGCTCGCCGGTCTAACGGCTAGTTTTTCGAACGTTATATAGCCGTTGGGAGATATTGAAACCCTAGACCGGTATGCTGGTCTCCTCGCCGGTTTTCTCGCCGGTCTCGCTGTAAGTTGGGGAAAGCTTTGCATTTTGTTATAAATAGAACCCCAACTCCTTTGCCTTAGATTAGAGATCTAGAAAACCTTCATATACATTCTCTAAGGTAAACAAAGAGTGATATACACCTTCATATTCATAAACACTCATCCAAGCTCACACACACATCTTCCATATCATTTAGTGAGCTTAGATCACTTGGGTTTGCTCTCACACAATCTTCTTATTATTTGTGAGTGCCCAAGTGTGTTTTAATTCTTCTTTATCAAAAACACTTGTGATTTGTGAAATCCCATTGCTTGGGTAAATTGTAAAGGTTGTGAGTGCACCTACGAACAAAACTCAAAATTGTAAAAGGGTTCGGAGTGCGCCTTGGCGGAAAACTCTTGGTTACGAGTGAACCACGGAAAACTCGATTTTAGTGGAAATCTTCAAGCGAGGCTTGAGGGAGTGGACGTAGGCACGATTTGCCGAACCACTATATATCGCGGTGTCGTATCTCTCTTTCCCTACTCTTTTACTATTTGCAAGTTTGATTACATCTATAATATTGATTAGAAACTTGCATATATGCTATTAATTGGAATAGAGAAAATTGCCTAAAACTCCCAGTTGGTAATAAGAGCTTAAAATCGGCAAAGATTGTATAATTTCGCATTTATAGCGATAACCCAATTCACCCCCCCTCTTGGGTATAGAGATTGTTTGTCGCTATTGCTTGTAGGTACTTTCATATATAATATGTATCAGGCGTAGTATACAATATATTGCGTAATACGATCCAGTATCAGATGTCACATGCTAAGCCTAGGGCTGGAATTATGTCTGCCTCGTACGAAGCATATATCAGATCACTAACAACTAGTCTCTATAATCGAATAATCATGACCTGGTCATATTATCTCGATAGCTGCAACATTTAAGAGTACTAGTTCTGTATCCCTGCGTGATCATCATCTCCATATGACTGAAGTGATACTTCCATCTTGACATCACACCCAATACACTACGATTCTCAGTAAACCCAGAAGAGGCATACACAGAACCTGTTAAAGCTCCGGACCACCAAAACCAAAGTATATTGATTGTCGCAAGTATTAGCGATGCAAGTCTCAGGTTAAGACCACATACACCTACCCTGATTCAGATTCCCATAGACACATAGTCATACTACCAATGAGACTCCGACGGGTCTATCCTGAGCGAAGCTGTTCCCGGTCCAACGGCTAACAAAACCTCCTATCACACTTGCATAAGTATCCAATACTTAAATATATGAGAACTATGTTGTTAAGCTTCCATAACGCGCACAAGTGTAATACTAGCCTATTTTGCATTATCGATGTCCAGTCTCAATAATACTACGACTAGGGATATTTAATGATTAAACCTTTCATAGATTAATATTGTCTCATATCTTATTAATCCGGTACTAATCATATGGACTTTTATCATTTATATATCCAAGTAATCCAATTACAAAATGATAAAAGAGCAATTTCCTTTGTCACATAGTTAATTTTTACAAAAACTATTAGGTTCCTAGAACATGCCAAGGATCTATTAAGCATAAAATTGTGTGAATAATTCAAGATAAGTGTGCGGAAAATACTTACAATGAACGGTTTAGTGGATGTAGAGATAATAAAAAAATTTGCCTTTGAGAAATGCTCCAAGCCCTCCTTTGAATTCCAAACTCTAGGGATAAGTTTCTCTAACACCTTTGTTGACTCATTTGTTGTGCTAGCAATCAAGATTTTGAAACAAAATCAAGAACTCATGAACCCTAGGTTCACGCCAATTTGAAAGTGAGAGAGGGAGAGTGCAATTGGCAATGTGAGAGGGAGAGAGTGTGTAACTTGTTTTGATTTTCCAAAATCAAATATCAAATATCCAAAGTTGGTAAATGTCTTACACAAATCAAATAAAATAAAGATTGTGTAATTTACAAGCTAACACCAACTACCAACTTCTATCAACCAAAAGCTAAATAAAGTTGACTAGTGATGTGACTAGGTGGGCCCCACTTTAAATTCAAAATTTGAGTGGGCCCGCAAAACACATTTCAGGCTCGGGTTCATTAATTTTGAATTAACGAATTTTCCGTTGCGACTTAATTAAATCAAATTTAATTAAATAATAATACCTCGCAAAATTATTACGAAAGTCGCTCGCAAATTAATTCTAAATTGATTCGTTTGCCCGAATTAAAATCCAATTTTAATTCCGCTATGAAATCTAATTTCATTTAATATATCAAATATATTATTTAATCAATTAATTCCAAATTAATCATTTTCTCTCTACTATTCGAATTTTATCCCAGATAAATTCTTGCCGTAATTGATATCAGATTAATTTTCTCTCTCTTATAATTAATCCAAGATTAATTCTGTTCGAGTCAAACGTCATCGGTGAATCTTCGGGAAGCGACCCATGAGATCCCTGGATATGTTGGCAGTAAATCTGGTCGTCGGACTATCCGAACACTTGCGTACCCCGTACCACGTTCTTACCGATTTACAAGACATGATTGGCTTCTAACAAAACATCGTGCCTACCCAATTCTCCAGAAATATTCTTTTAAGGAATACATAATCTATATCAAGCGTAGTATACCAAGTATTGCGTATTGCGATCCAGTATCGGATGTCACATGCTAGGCCTGGGGTTGGAATAGTGTCTGCCCCGTACGAAGCATATATCGGATCACTAGCAACTAGTCTCTTTAATCGGATAATCATGACCTTGTCATATTATCCCGATAGTTACAACATAATAGAGTACCAGTTCTGTATCCATGCGTGATCATCATCTCCATATGACTGAAGTGATACTTTCATCTTGACATCACACTCAATACACTACGATTCTCAATAAACCCAGAAGAGGCGTACACAGAACCTGTTAAAGCCCTGGACGACCAAAACCAAAGCGTATTGATTGTCGCAAGTATTAGCGATGCAAGTCTCAGGTTAAGACCAAATACACCTACCCTGATTTGGATTCCTATAGATACATAGTCATACTACCAATAGGATTCCGATGGATCTATCCAGAGCGAAGCTGTTTCCGTACCATCGGTAAACAGAACCTCTTATTACACTTGCATGAGTATCCAATACCCAAATATATGAGAACTATGTCGTTACGCTTCCATAACGCGCACAAGTGTAACACTAGTCTATTCCGCATTATCGATGTCCAGTCTCGATAATACTACGACTATGGATATTTAATGATTAAACCTTTAGTGGATTGATATTGTCTCATATCTTATTAATCTGGAACTAATCATAAGGACTTTTATCATTTATATATTCAAGTAATCTAATTACAAAATGATAAAATGACAATTTCCTTTGTCACATAGTTAATTTGTACAAAAACCACAATGTATTTTACAAATAGTGATGCTATGGGTCACAATTGTCCAACAAAAACACCATGTCTTTTACAAATAGTGATGTTATGGGTCATAATTGTCCAACAGTTATAAGGGTAATATAATTAATGCATATTCTCTCAGCCTGGCTTCGTAGAAACCTGGCTAGATATTTTAGATTTTTTCGAACATTTATAAAAAATTGTGCATGTCTGGCCAGATCTATATTAAGTTCGGCCAAAGATACTATGTAAGATAAAAAAAAGATAACGATGCAGAACATGATGGAAATAGATAATAATGGGCTATCACGTCATACTTTAGGTGTAGTTGGCTTGGAAAGCACCTCTCAAAACATGATAGTTGCTGAAAAAATGAAAGGGAAATCAAATCACCTCTCTGATTCCAGTGATTGCCAATCTGCATAATCAGCAACAACTCGATCTATGTCTGGATGGATATTTATTTGAGAACAATGTTCAGCTGAACATTAATCAGATCCCATGATTTTATTAATTTAAAATCTGTACACGCACTAACAGCTTAATCTATGTCCGACCGGACATAAATCAAATCTTATAAATCATGTAATCAAATTAAAGTGATTAGTCAACGAATCTTGGGATCTGTATATATCTGGCCAAACCCAATATATATCCATCCAGATATTTGGACCGAGAAAAGGTTGACCGGACATAAGTGATGTCATGTCGGGACTTGACTATTTTTTTGAAACTTTCTGGAGTTCCCTTCACTTCCAACGTTTATCCTTGCAACTTTCCAAACCTTTCTTATATTGTCCCTGTAAGAGACTTATCATCGAGCTATTTGTAAAAATATAATGTCTGCACTATTACCAACAAAAATTATTCACACTCTTCTTTTTGAGCTCGACGATGCATAACCATTCTAATTTCCAGAAGTGGATCAAACCTTTTACAATTTTCTTTAAAGGCTTAAATATAACCAATAAATTTGAGCATAAGAAAATTGTGAACAAAACTTCAAAGATTACAAAGCTCTTTAATAAGCTAATGATACAAATTGAAGTGCCATTTGAACTTGATTATAATTTAAGCAAGTTGGGGTTCTTTGATTGATCAAAATATGATATTTGAATTAATTGGAAATATTTGATTAGGTGTAAAAGATCATGAAACAATCAATTTATAGTTGGTCTTTGAAGCTAGCTGTTATGGTTGTTTCTACCAAGGTTCAGTCAACCTAAGTCATTAGGTTCTATTAACTGGTCTACTATCATGGAATTTATGATCGTAAGAATCAAACGGTCAAAAATAGTGAAGTTTGGTTAACTGAACTTGATAGGAAAAATTAAACAAAGTTTTTGCCATGGTTCGGTCGTTCGCGGACCATTTTTAGGTCAAATTGAACTTCCCTATAATTTCTAAAAACTTACATTTCAGTCCTAATTTCAAAACTAAAAGGAATAATAACTTAAATCCTAATGTTCTGAGGGAAATTCAACTTAAACTCGAAGATCGTTTTATGTTTAAAAATATCCTAAAACTTTAAGAAATTTCACCATTCCACCCTAATCCTTAGCATGTGTTCATTTTTACATTGTGTTTATTAGGAGATGAGAGATCTCACTAGCGAGCGGGAGATTTGTAGGAGCGGAGCGGGGTTCACTGTTATACCTATGACGTTGACGATCACGACACTGTTGGGCTCGCAGTCCGTAGAGAGTAAGGATTAGCCCACGAGGGACTAATCATATAATAAAAGAGTCACACAGACACTAGAAATGATTTAAGACAACACCACACCCCTTGCAAAGTCCGACCTTAAACCTATTTGGGTTCAAAATGCTCTCTACTAATGCCAACATAATATCCAGGTTCTAATGAGGATCCACATGTCTTATAATGTACAGATCACACATGAATAGTTTATATTGCACATAATCACACAAATGATAGATAATATCATAAACAATGGAAATACATGTTTTATAGCAATTAAAATATGAAGCAGAATATATTCGGTGAATATTGAGGCATGTTTCACTGGCCTAGACTCATGGAATCCTGACCAAATTTAATTATATGGCTGGCCGAATTTAAAGAATGTATGGTCGGACTTGTATGAAGTCTAGCCGGATTTGCTTTGTAACTAGAAACGCAGGTTCATGTGCACCAAAAATTACATATTACCAATTGAAGTAATAATCAAAGTAGACAATAAATATCATGGATAATGATATTGAATCAAACAGTAATCATAAATTGCGCAGAATAAATATGAAAACAGAGGTAAAATAGTACGCATCTGTTTTGTGGTGGTACATGGAGTTGTATTCTGAGTGCAAACCATACTACTGTCCATTCATATTCGACTTTGGAATCTACATCCAGGTTTATATCCTATATACCACCAGAAACTGAAGGTCGACTGTAACCATCATATGGCTAGAATTTATGTATAACAGATGTGTGTCCGACTGGATATATAAGATTTCCGGTCGGATATACAGTGTCAATAAAATAGTGAGTTTGGAATGCAGAGTTTAAGTTTTAGGGGCCCTCATATCGTACCTCAAGTGTTACTTGGCTCTGAGAACACTGCTGAAGGTCAAGTCTATTGTTAGAAAGAATCACAAAGTTTCTGTGTGTGTTTTGAAGTTTGGTGTGGCTGGTTTTATGAATGCTAATCATTCATTTTTTGTGGTTTTTTGCTCTCTGTGTCTCTTTCTCTATTGCTAGTGTTACATCAATCCCCTTCGTGAAAAATTCAGTTTTCTTTTTATAGTGCTAAGAATGTTGTTATTAAGGAAAAAATCCCATTGGTGAGGAAAACAACAGTTAAAGAAAGAAGTTATTCGAGAAACTGATGAAGAATAAATGCATTTATGTTATGGAAATTGGTTAAAATGGAAAGAAGATCGAGTCCTTAGTGTTATTCTGGAAACCCGATGCACATCCAGCTAGACTTAGGCATATTCGGTCGGACATGATGGTAGTATGTTTGGCCAGACATAAATGATGTCCGGCCAAAACCCCAGCTATTGGATTTTTGGAGGTTTCTTTTCTTTCCAGAATTCCTTAAACTCTTCAAGTGTGTCCTTATAAGAGACATCGGACTATGTGTAAGAATGCA